>CM044437.1:7612222-7625366 GCA_024363595.1 Xenopus borealis | reverse complement strand
AGGCGAATTTTCGCCTGCGCTACGCAAATTCACTAACATGCGAATTTACGCTCTGGTCGGAGAACGGTAACGTATTTAAGTTTTTCAGACTATCGCCCACAATGATAAAACACGCCACAGCGTAAGAGTGCGAAGTTGCGCGTCTATCTACTTTGCTAGCATAAATTCGCCAGAGATGGTCCGTGCGGCACATGCACAGTAGCGCAATTCCACGCACACAGGGACTGGACGCAGAGACACTTGAACTTTATTATATAGGATAGTAGTGTTTCTGAAGCATATACACACACGTTGTACCAGTGCAACACAACAATACATTTGACAATACCTTGTCAGCATCGGTAACAATTTCACTTTCTTTTAAGGAAAATACTTCTTATACGGCCAAAAATGGTCATGGCCAATGGAGGGAACTACCGAGAACTGCGCTGGTTCACTCCATGGAGTAGAATACGGTAAGAAGTGGTGTAACTATAGAGGAAAAAGACCCCCTGCTTGTATAAAGGAACAATACCTATGAAACAATTAGACTTATCAGTTTTATTATAATTATTTGGTAAAGGGAATGTCATGTTAATATTTTTCCATTTGTTTTTGGGGTTTTTTAAGAGAGGTGGAGGACTTTTTCCTTCCAAGGACAATTCAGGCAATCACTGGGCAGGTAAGTCATTATGTTACTTAGGTTTGGGTAGAGTTAGGATTATATGACTGGTGGCTCTAGTGATGATATTCTTGATTGGGATTGGCTATTGATTGGGATTGGCTATTGATTGGGATTGGCTACCATATCGGTTTTCATTAGATCCAAGGCAGTGACAATGTTTCCTTTGTTTCTACTCTATGGGGGAGATTCATCAAAGAGTAAAGTTCCGCCACTAGAGGGAAATTCCGCAGCTCTTAGTTCATTTCTATGGGATTTAGAAAGGCCTATTCATCAATGGATGAAGTGAAATTTCACCCTTTGATAAATACGCCTTTCAAAATCCCATAGAAATGAATGGAGAGCTGCGGAATTTCCCTCTAGTGGCGGAACTTCACTCTTCACTTCACTCTTTGATGAATCCACCCCTATGGCTCTTCTTGTAGGTGACTGTACCGTTTGGTGATGCAGTGTTAGCAACCAAGGACACCTGCCTGGGCACTGAAATCTGTGAAGAACTGTGGGCACCAAATAGGTAACTTGATTTGTAGGTAACGTATAAAGTGGAATCCTGGTTCTTTCATTATTCCGTAGCTTTGATAAACGAGACCCTTTGTTTTGATGCTAGAGATGCTCCTAAATGCCATTTTCCCTGAAGTCCTTTTGTTTTCTCCTTATCGCAGCCCACACATCGACATGGGGCTGGATGGAGTGGAGATAATTACCAATGGCTCTGCCAGTCACCATGAACTGAGGAAGGCTTACCTACGGGTAGATCTAATCAAGTCTACAACAGCAAAGGTAAGTCACCTGTGTACCCACCTGTGAATTGTTATGAAGGCAGTAAAGGACTTAAAGGAGAACCAAACCCTTGCTAATAAAAACCCTTATACTACATAGATCCCCTCCCCCCCAGCCTAGCTGTTACCCCTGGTAAATGCCTCTAACTCTTTACTTACCCCTCGGTAGGCATCGGACATTCACAAGCGCCATCTTCTCTTCGGTAATCTTCGCGTTTTCATCCGGCGCTTTGGGAATTTCCGTGACTTTCGTCGCGAGCGCACTTTTCGCAAGGCAGAAGATTGCTCCAACTGTGCCAATATGCTGCTCTATTCTTGAAGAGCTCGAAGGGGGTCTATGTTGGATGGGGGGGTGAGGGTTTTATTAGCAAGGGTTTGGTTCACCTTTAAGGAGAGTCTAAAGGTGGCCATAGACAGGCCCACAATGAGGTGGGCGATATCGGGCTGATCTGATCGTGGGCCCAACGATCGGATCAGAATGGAGGCGATATGGGCAGTCAGATCACATGACCGCATAGATGCGCCCGCAATCCGACTAGGTTTTTTAAACTGCCCTGTCGAAAGTTGGTCAGATATCGATCGGGAAAGCCCATTGGATGGCCCCACACACAGGCCAATAAGCTGCTAACTCGGTCTATTGGCAGCTTTTATTGACCCGTGTATGGGGGCCTTAAGGACCTCACTTATCTGCCTCTTGGAATAAACTCCTTTAGGCAGAGCCGACCTTGTACTGTAACAGACTTACTATTGTTCAACACTTTCCATACACAAAATGATCTCCAACTTCCCCTTTAAATGACTAGTAACAAAATTAAAAAAAAAAAATTAGTTTGTATGAAAAAAAAAACACCAAAAAAATAACTTACTGCGCTTCAGCTCCTCTTCATAAAAGGAGATCCAGCGATGATCCATCGTGCGGCGCTCTATTTCTCCTCCCTTCCTTCTATAAGAGATAGCCAGGGAGGAGAAATCAAGCACCGCACAATAGATCTTCACTGAATCGCCTTTTCTGAAGAGGAGCGGAGGTGAATTTCTTAATAAAGGCTTTGCAAATGTTTTTTGGCACAAAACAAGGAAGTAAAAAATGTTTTCCCCTTCCCACCCATAATTTGCATGTGTAAATTAGGGTTCGGATTCAGTTTGGTATTAGGCCGAATCTTTCGCGAAGGGTTTGGCTGAATCCAAAATAGTGGATTCGGTGCATCCCTACTTGGGGGTGCCGAAAACCCCCAAAGTGATTATATATACTTACCTAGGAAGCTGATTGGTCAGTGGCGCTCGCTGGAAGAACCCCTGGACTGGTACATTTTAATGCTGATAGGTGCACTGGTCTGGGGTTTCAGGTAATTATATATAATCACTTGGGGGTGCCTAACTTTTGGCATCCCCAATAAATAGAGCCTATCCTTTAAAGAGGCAGGGAATCTCTTCTCTGAAAGGCACATTCATTCATTCCTACAAGGCACAGGTATAGCTGAGACTCAACTGATGGTACAGTTGAGAATCACCCAATGGCAGGAGGAGGAGGAGCTAAAAAAACAAAGCCTTAGACTTTGGGGCTTATTTTTTTTTTTTGTGAATTTTGGAGTGCAGAATGGATCCAACACACAAGCTGCCTATACAAAACATGTTTACGTCTGTTTTCTAGAACGGTGGAATCTATCTCCTGTCCAACATGAAAGGATGCGACGGCGACAGACTCTACTTCGATGGCTGCGCAATGGTGTCCCTCAATGGTGATATTGTGGCCCAGGGTTCCCAGTTCTCTCTAACAGACGTGGTAGGATCATTGGCTATAAAAAAACTAATGTATACATGTCTGTGTTACAGGAGATTTAAATTCAGCTAACTTTTGGGGCTGCCGCCCTTTCATGGGAGAGGTAGAATACTCTGGATAATCTTATTATGCGATTTGCTTTGAGGACGGGCTCTGTATAAACGAATCCTGTATATGGTAATCGTCCCTTAGGAAGTTCTAACGGCGACGCTGGATTTGGAAGATGTCCGGAGTTATAGAGCTCAGATTTCATCTCGGTGCATTTCGGTAAGGACCTTCAGTATACAGAGCTGCGTATATTGTACAGGGCTCCTCTGGTTGCCATTCATTTCACCCATAAATCTTTAGAGTTGTACACTAGTGATGGTAAAACCCACACCCAACCCTAACCCGCAACCCCTCCACCCGCCGAGCCTCACTTCCAGCTTCCATTTTTAGACTTGTGCCACCCACCAATGACGTCACAAAAGGGGTGACGTGCGTCTTTAAGGGCTCATCCAGACGCGAAGATTCGGGGAGCTTTGTTGCCTGGCGACTAAGCGCCTGTACTCACACAGGGCAATACGTTTTTCAAAGTCGCTCGAAATTGCCTCACAAGGCAATTTTGAGCGACTTTGAAAAACGCGTTGCTGCGTGTGGGAACTGCTTTCCTTCTCAATGTAACTGAATAGTACGCAGTGGGACATCGATTTTACTATTGAGTGTTGTTCTTAGATCTACCAGGCAGCTGTTATCTTGTGTTAGGGAGCTGTTATCTGGTTACCTTCCCATTGTTCTGCTGTTAGGGCAGGGCCAGATGGGGAGATTCGGGGGAGATCTGTCGCCTGGCGACTTATCGCCGCGACAAATCTCCCCGAATAGCTAGTTAGCGCTGCGCACCCGCTAGGCTTAAAGTCGCCTGCGCTTGTTCACACGCAGCGGCCTGCCAGGCAATTTTGAGCGACTTTTAAAATCGCGCCGCTGCGTGTGAACAAGCGCAGGTGACTTTACGCCTAGCGGGTGCGCATTGCTAACTAGCTATTCGGCGAGATTTGCTGGGAGATTCATCGCGGCGATAAGTCGCCAGGTGACAGATCTCCCCCAAAACTCCCCGTCTGGCCTTAGCCTTAGGCTGCTGGGGGGGGGGGGGGAAGAGTGACTGAATTTTATCAGAGCACATGTCACATGACTTGGGGCAGCTGGGAAATTGACAAAATGTATGCATGCGATTTATAGAGGTTAGGGCCCCACAGGGGGGGGACCAGGTGCCCATCCCGTGCCGGGGCCCACCAGGGAGTAGTTACGCCACTGTTGCCCTGAATAATGACTGGTGGCATGTTGTATTTTCCATAGGCAAGCCGAGTGAGACCGTTCCACAGAGTGCACGTGGATTTTTCCCTGTCGTCGTTTAACGATTTAGACTTGCCCACTAGTGATCCCATTCAGTGGAAATACCACACCCCCGAGGAGGAGATAAGGTATTTTAACTGGAATTTTATACTGAAATCTTCATGAGTGAGGGGAAGAGATATATAATCTCAGGCCTATGTTCTAACTTTGCTCCTCCCCGTTATAATGTTGCACGCCTGCGGTATTATATCAATCCCAGCATGCATCAGTGTCATCTACACTTTTTCGTTAGCTGCGTTAAAGGGGTGGTTCGCCTTTACAATAATTTTTAGTATGTTCTAGAATGGCTAATTCTAAGTAACTTTGCAGTTGGCCTTCTTTTTTTTATATAGTTTTTGAATTGTATGTCTTCTTCTGCAGACTCGTTCAGCTTTAAAATGGGGGCCACCGACGCCATCTAAAAACAAATGCTCCGTAAGACTAGAAATATATTGTTATTGCTACTTTTTATTACTCATGTTTCAGCGCCTCTGCTATTCCTACTATTCATACTATTCATGTTCCAATCTCTTATTCAAATCAGTGGACCCTAACTACCAGATGGCTGAAATTACAAACTGGAGAAGTGCTGAATAAAAAGCTAAATAACTAAAAAAAACACAAATAATTATAAATGAAAACCAATTGCAAACTGTCTCAGAATATCCCTCTCTACATCATATTAAACGGGGTTGTTCATCTTTGAGATAACGTCTAGTATGATGTAGTGAGTGATATTCTGAGATAATTAGAAATTTTGGTTTTTGAGTTATTTAGCTTTTTTTATCCAGCAGCTCTTCAATTTGCATTTTAAAGGACCAGTAACATCAAAAAATGAAATTGTTTTAAAGTAATAAGAATATAAAGCAGTGTTGCCCTGCACTGGTAAAACTGCAGTGTTTGCTTCAGAAACACTACTATTGTTTATATAAATAAGCTGCTGTGTAGCCATGGGGGCAACTAGTCAAAGGAGAAAAGGCTCAGGTTACACAGCAGCTAAGCTCCGTAGAACATAATGTTATCTGTTATCCATTACCTGTGCCATATAGCCGTTTTTCAATTTCCGCCATTGCTACTTGTTTATATGAACTATAGTAGTGTTTTGGAAGCAACAGTTTTTTTTACAGCGCAGGGCAACACTACATGATATTTTCTTTACTTTAAAACACTTTCATTTTTTGGTGTTACTGTTCCTTTAAGCAATCTGGTAACTAGGGCCCAGATTACCCTAGCAACCAGTGGTGGAACTACTGGAACATCAGGGGGTGCGATTGGGCCTGCACCCCCTCCTATATGAATAGGAGAGGCCTGAATAGAAAGATGAGGAATAAAAAGTAGCAATAACAATACATTTGTAGCCTTACAGAGCATTTGCTTTTTTTAGATGGGGTCAGCGACCTCCATTTGCTTTTTTGGATGGGGTCAACGACTTCCTATTGGAAAGCTGGAAAGAGTCAGAAAGAAAAGCCAAATAACTATAAAACTAAAAAAAAAAAAGAAATAATGAATTGTTAGAATTCTTAGAATTGGCCATTCTATAACATAATAAAAGTTATCTTAAAGGTGAACCACCCCCTTTAATTTAAAGGTGAACCACCCTTTTAATATCAGATATTGCTTATTTTAGCCTAGGACCGGCATGCTGGCTCTGGGACTATTTACGACGCAGCAAGCAGGTGAGATGAAATAAAATATCTTCATAACCAGTCCACATTATAGAGCCAAGGCTCCCCCTCTGTGTGTGTGTGTTTTTCAGTCCGGATTCCTCCTTCCTCTCAGTGGTGGGGTTGATAGTTCAGCAGTAGCGTGCGTTGTGTATTCCATGTGTACCCTGGTGTGCCAGGCAGTGGCCGCAGGCAGTAAGTACTTTCTGTATAGTTTCCTACACCCTTGTGTCTGTACGGATCAGCACATGCAGCACTATGGTATTTTCTTTCCCTTGTAAAAAAAACTATATTTACAATTTTAGATGGTGACGCCTTAACAGAAATTCGGGACATAGTTCAAGATGACACTTACCTGCCGACAAGCCCCCAGGATTTGTGCCAACGATTATTAACCACTTGCTACATGGCCAGTGAAAACTCCTCCCAGGACACACACGACAGAGCCAAACATCTAGCAGAGCAAATAGGCAGGTACATGGCAGCTGAGGGTCAGGATTGGGGATCCCCAAACAGTGAGACAGTGTCCCCCCTTTACTAACATGAAGCATTTGGAACTATTTTTAATTTGTTTTTTTTTTGTTTTTTTCTCCTCGATATTTTTTAGCTATCATTTAACGCCTAAAATTGATGGGGCAGTGAAAGCGATCATGAGCATATTTCAGGTGGTGACCGGTAAAGTTCCAAAGTTCCGCGCCCACGGAGGAAGCATAAGAGAGAATTTAGCATTACAGAATGTGCAGGTATCAGGTGCAGATTAGTGCCCAATGTTTCTATATATCTGTAACCTTGTTATGAGCTAAGGGGGCCCAGTCTGAAGGTCAGTTAGGGGGAGATTTGGGGTGAGTGTTTATTTGTACCCTGGGTACCCCTGGAACTATAGCAGAATCTTACTAAGATTCTGTCAAAAGCCCAATATTGATCCAGTTTCCCTCTTTTACAGGCTCGGATTCGCATGGTTATTGCGTACTTGTTTGCACAGTTAAGCCTCTGGGCTCGGGGCTTGGAAGGTGGACTGCTGGTTCTTGGATCTGCTAATGTGGATGAAAGGTTTTTGGACTCTGGGTTCTTTTCAATGCCGTTTCATTTTCAGATTACAACAGGAAGTTATTATTGCACAGATTGTTAAAGAACAAATTAGCAGAATAAGCTCTCTGTTTTAAAATAGCGTTAATATATTATTTATATTGTATTGCACGTACTTTAGACGTCCCAGTTATTAAATATACCTTAAAGGACAAGGAAAGTGTAAAATAGAATAAGGCTAGAATTGCTGTATTTTGTATACTAAACATAAACATGAACTTACTGCACCACAAGCCTAATCAAACAAATGATTTATGCTTTCAAAGTTGGCCACAGGGGGCTGTCATCTTGTAACTATGTTATACATCTTTGTCTGACACTGGCACTGCACATGCTCAGTATGGTCTGCTTGAGTTCTGCATGGCTGGTAAGTAAGGCAGGGGCTCCCCCTGCTGTTCATAAGTGATTGTTTCCCTGCCAGAAGCACTAAATGAAGGGAGAATTTCACTGCATACAGTCAGGTTTCTTATAAAAACGGTACACATTTTAAAATTAAAGTATATTGGAGATAGATTTCTTTTTCATTAATGAAAGTAAAAATGGGATTTTATTACTTTGTCTTTCCTTGCCCTTTAACACAAACATGATTATTAAAAGGGGCGCTTGTATTGATCACTTTTGACTTCTTGAAAGTGTTGCAAAATGCTTTAGGTTGGGCAGGGTTTCCCTTTGCCGGATGAGCAGTATGGCAACCGCACATTTCAAATTAGCCAAAAGTCAGCAAATGGAAAACGGCGGAATGGCTTCTATTGTGGCACGGCTAGTGAGCATTTTGTTTCCTCTTTCCAAGTCTCCGTGGCTATCTGACCAAGTACGACTGCTCCAGCGCAGACCTCAATCCCATTGGTGGAATCAGTAAGACTGACCTGAGAGGTTTCATCCAGTATTCTATCGACAAATTCCAATTACACGCTCTGCAAGGGTAACTTGTCCCTTTTCCTAACTTTTCTATTTTATAATTAGTTAACTAAAGGGAGTATTCTACGAATGTTTGTATTTCATTTGCAGAATAATGTCCGCCCCCCCTACGGCCGAACTGGAGCCCCTCACTGATGGGAAAGTGTCTCAGACTGACGAGGTAAAAACCGAGAGTCCCATAATGCATTGCATCATAAGCATTTCCATGCAACTGAATGCATTAGATGAGGCTTCTACAGAGGCTGGTTTTAATATGATGGGGTCGACTTAATCATTTAATCATTGGCTCTATTTATCACTACAGCCAATTTTAATATGCAATTTTCACTCTCCAAAAAAAAAAAAATATATATATATGTATTTTATTCTAATTTTACTAGACCTATAACTTGGTTGCTATGGGTTACTGGACCATATTACTTGTGGTTGCTTACATATGTGTTGGTATTTGGTAGTAGGCTGGCTTGTGTTTAGTGTCAATTGCACTGGGGAGCCTGATGGCATTATGAGTTATTCATTTTTAAGTAGCAGAAAAACATGGCTCTGGTGCACCCAAAACTGCCCCCCCTCCTACCGTAGACTTACATTCACATCTGTAGATTCTGGCAAACGGCAGAGGGACTGCTGTAAGATGCTATAGACCAGGGATCCCCAACCTTCTGAACCCGTGAGCAACATTAAGGAGTAAAAGGAGTTGGGGAGCAACACAAGCATGTTGGGGTGCCAAATAAGTGCTCTGATTGGCCATTTGGTAGCCCCTATGTGGATTGTCCACCTACATTGAGGCTCTGTTTGGCAGCTAGGGTTGCCACCCAGTCTAGCTGGTAAAACACCTGCCAAGGCCGGGGCGGTATTACAAATTTACCAGCAATGTAGCTGCCGGTAAATTTGTAATACCCTTAAAAAGAGCCATCGGCCAGCCCCCAATCCCCTGTAAACTTATTGTCACCTTCTTGAAGGCTCTGCTTTGTGGCCACACCCCCAAAATGTCATTGCTCCGCCCCATTTTGCCATCACATGCCGCCCCTTTTTGTCCCCGCCCCCACTGGCCGGTAAAACATTTAAGGAAAGGTGGCAACCTTATTGGCAGTGCATCTGATTTTTATGAAACCAAAACTTGCCTCCAAGCCTGAAATTCAAAAATAAGCACCTGCTTTGAGGCCACTGGGAGCAACATCCAAAGGGTTGGAGAGCAACATGTTACTCACAAGCTACTGGTTGGGGATCACTGCTATAGACAGTCACTAGATTTATTGGGCATATGGGCGAATGTTTGGGCCTCTGTGTACTTGAAATACCAGGGCTAGTGATGGGCGAATTTGCAACAAATTCACTGCAAATTCCCGTGATGCGCCGCCAGCGAATAAATGTCTGCAAAAATTCGGCTGCTGAAAATTCGCTGGTGTTGAAAAAATGGATGCCGGTGTCCAAAAACGGACGCCCGCATCCAAAACAAGACGCAGGGCCGGATTTACACATCGGGTGCCCCTAGGCCCACTGCTGTTCGTCTCCCCCCATATTCGCCCTTTATTCACAAATTTTCATCAGGACTGGAACAATGGGGATTGGCGCATAGTAAATTTAGAAAACTATCGTATTTCCTGTGTATCCCCAGTTTTTCTGAACCAATGTGGGTGTGGCTGGGCAGCATGCCTCCCCCTAAAATCCTGCCACCCTAGGACCGGGCCTAGGTGGCCTTTCCACAAATCCGGGCCTGACGAGACCCTGGCGAACGTGCGCCTGTGTCCAAAAACAGACACCCGTGTCCAAAACAAGATGCCGGCGGCGTTTCGCCCATCACTAGCCAGACCTGGCCTTTTGGCATTCAGACTGGCATTCTGCTTCAAGAGCTTGTTCGCCTTTAAATTAACTTTAATATATGTAGAGAGTGATATTCAGAGACATTTTTTTTATTATTTATGGTTTTTGAGTTATTTAGCTTTTTATTCAGCAGCTCTCCGGTTTGCAATTTCAGCAATATGGTTGCTAGGGTCCAAATTCCCCTAGCAACCATGCATTGATTTAGATAAGAGACTGGAATATGAACAGGAGAGGGACTGAATAGAAACACAAGTAATTCAAAGTAGCAATAACAATCGATATACAGCATACAGATACAGAGCATTTGTTTTTAAGTGGGGTCAGTGACCTCCGTTTGAAAGAGCCAGAAGAAGGCAAACTAAAATGTAATGTAACCACCCCCAAGTGCCTTAATATTCCTGTCTTCAGGATGACATGGGAATGACATACGCCGAGCTCTCTGTTTATGGGAAACTCAGAAAAGTCCTGAAAGCCGGACCCTACAGCATGTTCTGCAAACTTCTGCTCATGTGGAAAAGCATTTGCACCCCAAAACAGGTAACTAATCCTTGCTTTTCTCATCCGCCCTCTTAAAGGAACAGTAACACCAAAAAATTAAAGTGTTTTAAAGTAAATAAAATATCATTTAGTGTTGTCCTGCGCTGTTAAAACTGATGCGTTTGCTTCAGAAACACTTCTATAGTTCATATAAACAAGCTGCTAAGTAGCAATGGCGGAAATTGAAAAAATGACTATATGGCACAGGATACGTAATGGATAACAGATAACAACACCATTGTGTTCTACAGAGCTTATCTACTGTGTAACCCGAGCCTTTTCTCCTTTGAATGGCTGCCCCCAACAGCTTGTTTATATAAACAATAGTAGTGTTTCTGACGCAAACACTGCACTTTTACCAGTGCAGGGCAACACTGCTTTATATTTTTATTACTTATAACAATTAAATTTTTTGATGTTACTGCTCCTTTAATAGCATGAAGGGACAGTGGTCCTTTTAGTGATTAAATGTGAAATATGTAGATAGCGGGTACAACCAGAAGTCCGTTCTTGCGTTAGCAGAAAATATTTCTACTTTCTCCTTAAAGGTGGCAGACAAAGTCAAGCATTTCTTCAGGACGTATTCTATCAACAGGCACAAAATGACCACCCTCACGCCCTCTTACCACGCCGAGAGCTATAGCCCAGATGATAACCGCTTTGATCTGCGGCCCTTTCTGTACAACGCGGCTTGGAACTGGCAGTTTCATTGCATTGATAATGAGGTAAGTGTGGTATGTACCCTACCCTCCAGGGGAGCCCCCAGTATCCCCTCTACCCCCACCTTACACACAGTACATTTAGAGGCACAGCTATCAAAGGTGGAATTTCGAATTCATGTGTTTTTTTTATTTTTTTTATTCGCCCTTAAATTCGAAATTATTCAAAATCCGACTGGGGGAGGGTTATTTAAGATAAAAATCGAATATCTAAAACTCGGATGACTTTTGCCAACTCGAAAACCCGAATCGAATTCAACCAAACTCGTTTTGAGTTTCCTCCGAAAAAAACTCGAATGTCAGGAAGGCTACAAACGTCTCCCGATTGGTCACTGGACCTCTCCCATTGACTTATACATGAATTTTGCAGGTTCTAGGTGGCGAATAGCTGAATTTGAATTCTTGAAGGGCCAGAGTATGCTAAATCTGGAAAATCGAATTCTTTAAAATAAAAAATAAAAAACCTTTGGAAACAAGTTTGGATAATTCTGTTGTTGAATTTGACAGTTTTGATCATAAAACGGCTGCCAATAGAAATCACAAGGGCCAGTACAACAACATTTTTGGGGGGCACTAGGCTCCGCCCACCCAAGCCCCACCCCAGATCCTGCCCACTCCACACCACATTTAAAAGACCACACAGTCATCAGCGCTAAAAAGAGTAACCTCCCACACACACAAGTTATAAAAAGCTATTGATGGCCAGGGTCCTCTTATAAGTTAAAAGAAAAACTGGTGCCAGGGCCCTCCATAAAAGTTTTTTTTTTTTAATTGGTGGTCAGGGCCCCCCTACAAGTTAAAAAAAAAAAGTAATTGGTGACCAGGGCTCCCCTATAAGTTAAAAAAAAAAACATTGACGCCAGGTCTCCCCATAAGTTTTTTTTACAAAAACATTGGAACCAGGAGCCCGTTATAATTAAAAAAATTTGGGGCCACAAAGAATATTTTTTTTTTAAAAAAAACCTTGGCGCCAGGGCCTCCCTTACAAGTTAAAAAAATCGGGGGCCCCAAAGAATATTGTTTTATTATTGTTTATATGCTCACACAAATATAATCTTTATTTTGGAACAAAAGACCCAGGGTTGCTGGTCCTCTTGGAGTATATATATTTATATATATATATATATATATATATATATATATGAAAAATTCAGTTTTTATTTATTATTTTTTATAAATAAACCACAGATTTTTCATGAAAGACCTGTGAGTGCGGTTCCTTCGTTTTTTGTTCCTTTACATTAATTTATAAACAGAACCCATCCTTTGATTGTGTGTGCTCCGGCCCAAATAGATTTTTTATATACAGTATATATTTATATATAATAAAGTGACATTGTTATGGTCTGAGTTTGTTGGAGCTGGCGCAGGACTAGTTTAAGCCAGTTTTGACACTCACTTCACCACTTCAATGGGAAAATATGGGGCTTAGGTCCTAAAGCATTTTTTTTGAGATACAAGAAGTTATAAAAACACGTTTGAAATTCTATAAACGCTGCTTCCGTCTACTTTGCTAAATAAGGTGTACGTTTCAGCGGTGTAACTTTTAGGGGGACTGTGTGGGGGTGACTGCACTGGGCCTACCAGGGGACGGACATCACTGTGGACAGAATCCATTGAAGCCCAATAAGCCCCACTAGTGATGGTGGATTCAGTGGAAAGATAGGGCTCTAGAGCAAATGTTGCCCATGGGCCCATTAGCCTTTAGTTGGGTCATTGTGCAAAACGGAGCAAGGAAACCTTGCATTAATAACTGCCTTGAGGAGGAATTACTTCTAGGGCTCCCTTTTTGTGTTGCCCCTAAACAAACAATT
>CM044437.1:7571620-7583371 GCA_024363595.1 Xenopus borealis | reverse complement strand
TTGTCATTAAAGAAAGTAAAAATGGGATTTTATTGCTTTGCCTTTCCTTGCCCTTTAAGTCTACAAATAACCTGCCTAACTACTAGTTGATCCACAGGAAGGCAAAAAATCTATTTCAAGCCTCTCCAATTTGCCTCGGAGGGGGGAAAATTACTTCTGGACTCCAAGATGCAATGGGACCCCTGAACCCCTGTAGTATGAATTGGAACACCAAACATCAGTGCCCAACCTTGGTCTTTTATGATTTGGTATTTAGCCCAAGCTCCTCATAATGGACTATAAGAATGACCCTGTTACACAAAATTCAACTTGAACACAGAATCAGTTTTGTGAAATAAAAATGTATTCACACATTTAACATGTATTAATACTTATTTAATATTTATGGCTGTGTATTACATTCAAACAATGTGTAAAGATTAATATTTGGGGGGAAATCTTTCCGTAAATTAAAAAAAGTTATAATTACTTATATGTGTAATTAGTGGAGAATAATTAAATGCATTCTTTCCTATCTGATCCCTATTGTACATAGCAGTACTGCCCTGCTTTATGGCTGAGAGTCTAGCTATCTGTATAACAGAACATTATTTTTTGGTTCACTGGTCTGAATGCTCTGTTATAAAGATAGCTAGAATCTTAGCCATAAAGCAGGACAAGACTGCTGTTTTGTGAGAGATCTAATGTTTTGCTTCACTGCTGGATATATTTGTTATCAAGCTGAATATATAGTGTAACAGAAAACCCCACAGCATTAGTTGGGCATAAAAACAAAACAGAAATATTCGGAAATTTCAGATGATGGTATCCCTTTACTAAAGTGAAATATGATGTTCTGGCCATCATCTAGGGAAATAAATGCAAGGTTTAGGGTTCGGTATGAATGACCAATGAATCACCAGGGGGATTTGGATCCGCTTTGTAACTTGAATTTCAGAATACAGGAACTGCAAATAGAAAAGAAAAGTTTGGGTGATGATTAGAATAACGAACGGATGCTACATGGTGTTGACCAGAGACTTATCATAACGTTGCTACTCAATACCCACCAAAACTGTATGACAGCATGAAGCCGCTCAGTTGCACTGATTTATCACTGATGAAACTAAGGAACATGTGGCGACCAGTGGAGGTGGCCTGCAGCGAGACGAGGGGTCCGCAGAATGTGTTCAGGAGGGGAGCGTTACTGGAATTCCCATCATACACAGACAGGTAATCATATTTGCATGGGCGGCTAAATTCTGTATAGAAGCTGCTCATGCTCAGTGTGACCTAGAAGAAAGAAGGAACAGTAGACGTCATTCTGAGTAGAGGCCGGTGCTTTTACATTGTGTGACCAAGGAGAGATCCGAAGCGACTGGTTGAGAAGTTTCTGCACTATTTTTTCTCATGGTATTTACACTAATTATATGAATGTGTATCTTGAGTGCCTCCTGCTGTTCAGTGAATGGCTAAAGCTTACTGAAGTAGAATGCATCTCCTGATGTTTTCTTGCTCATTTCAATCTCTGCTGTCAGCACAAAACTATCCCCCCCCACCCCTACTGGGATCTTGCCCTCCCTCTCCCGACAGTCCTGCCAACTTGTGGCTGATGATCGGATCATTGAGTGCATGGTTAATGCAAAGAGAATTCATGTATATATTGTGTGAGTGTGTATCACCTTACCTTATGGGCAGGGGGAGCAGTGATGATGTAAGAACAGTTGCTATTAGGAAGGTAGGCTTTGGGGTATCCAGGGGAAGTGATGTACCTTGATGGGGTGAAATAAGTGCCACCACATTTCACTGGTAGAAATAAAAACAGAGAATGTTAGAGGGACCCTTCGATTATAAGGGATGTGGGACTCAAGTACAGCTGACCAATAACATAAATCATAGCGCGTCATTTGCAAATGTCTAAAAACCAGAATCACCCCTAGGAGCCCAAAGTAGAGTGGGTTAGTTACAGAGTCTTACATTGCAGCCAATAGGATGGGATCCTAGGAATCAATGGAAGGGCCACCAGGAAAAAACTAGTGAGCCCCGCTCAGGCCCGGACTGGCAATCTGTGGGTTCTGGCAAATGCCAGAGGGGCTGCTGCAAGTTGCCATAGACAGTCACCATTTCTTGGACTGTTTGGGCTTCTGTGTAACTAAAATGCCAGGGATTATTTTGATTCTCACTCCAGGCCTTACCCCGCTGACCCAGGCCCATTCCCCTGCATTAAACTTTGGGCGATAACCACGATCCCCCATGGCTTCCCCCTGATCGTGGCTGCAAAAGGACAACAGTGAAATGGTAGATACAACAGGGGAGGAGGATTGTACCTTCTGGAGTCAAGACTGGGCTGGGGGCCCTGAGTTTGACAGCCCAGGTGAGCTCTAGACCCTCCCAGTCCAACCCTGAGTTTGCTCTCTGGTTGTACAGAGTAATATTAAAGGGCAAGGAAAGTGTAAAATAGAATAAGACTAGAAATGCTGTATTTTGTATACTAAACATAAACATGAACTTACTGCACCACAAGCCTAATCAAACAAATGATTTATGCTTTCAAAGTTGGCCACAGGGGGCTGTCCTCTTGTAACTTTGTTATACATCTTTGTCTGACACTGGCACTGCACATGCTCAGTATGGTCTGCTTGAGTTCTGCATGGCTGGTAAATAAGGTAGGGGCTCCCCCTGCTGTTCATAAGTGATTGTTTCCCTGCCAGAAGCACTAAATGAAGGGAGAATTTCACTGCATACAGTCAGGTTTCTTATAAAAACTGTACACATTTTAAAATTAAAGTATATTGGAGATAGATTTCTTTTTCATTAAAGAAAGTAAAAATGGGATTTTATTTCTTTGCCTTTCCTTGCCCTTTAATGTTCATTTGGGTATAGTGACCGTTTAAGTCACCAGCTTATATCCCCCTTAGTATGATATGTAATTTAATTCAATATCAGCACTGTATGCCAACCCACACTTACCTGTACTGTACGAAGCCTTGAAACCAGTTGCTTTTATGCTATTACCGCTAACAAACTCCACTAGCATCAGGCTCGATGAGGCGATCAGATCAGGAACAGGTTCAGGCCCACAAGTTCTGTCTAGCAGTAGTAGGGAATTTCTGGAGCGCCCATCATAAACTCTAATGTAGTCAGAGGTACAGTTTGGGGAAGATTGGAGATCAAAGGCATCAAACTTCAGGGTTACCTGCAAGTGCAACGTTAGAGTCAGCATAGAAAGGCCTGTCACTGACCCCAGCAACCAAAAAACTGTTGTCCTTTGAGGCTGTGGTTTGATCATTTTTTTTTTTCTTGGTTACTTCTGTTTCAGTATCTCTTCTGTTAATTTCCCAGTCTCTCATTCAATCTATTGCCTGGTTGCTGGGGCTCAGTTAGACTCTAGAAACCAGATAGCTGGTGAAATGTCATACTGGAGAACTGCTCCACCTTAAAATATCACTATACTGCATCTACAGCAGGAATGGCCGTACTCTACAAATGCGAGGTCTACTTTTATTGATGTTGTCCCTTTATGATCTACATCCATAAAAGCATTGTTAGCTTCTGTTCCATGGAAAATATTCCTTAAATACTGATTCATGGGAAAATGCATATTGCTTAGTGATGGGTGAATTTGTCCCGCGAAACGGCGCCGGCATCTTGACTTTGATGCCGGTGTCCGTTTTTGGACGCGGGCGTTAGTTTTTGGACGCCGGCGTCGGTTTTTGGACTCCAGCGCAAATTTGTTGGTGAAAATGTGCTGCCGTACAAAAAAACGGATGCAAAGTGCGGGAATTCACCGCAAATTCGCTCTTGGCAAATAAATTCGCCCCTCGCTAATATTGCTTTATTTAAGAACAATTTCTTATGTAACCTTAACATAAACATCTGAATGAAACGCATGAAATAGGAGGGAGAGTTAGACAAGTTTTTTGTTAACTGTGTCTGATCAATGGCTAAAAGTCTACTGGTAGATCCTGATCTATCTTTTGGGCACCTCTGATCTACAGTACAGGTATCCAGAATCCATTATCCAGAAACCCATTATCCAGAAAGCTCTGAATTATGAAAAGGAAGTCTCCCATAGACTCCATTATAATCAAATAATCCAAATATTTAAAAAATGATTTCCTTTTTCTCTGTAATAATAAAACAGCAGTTTGTAATTGATAAAACGAAGATGTAATTAGTCCTTATTGGAAGCAAAACCAGACTATTGGGTTTATTGAATATTTACATCATTTTTTAGTATACTTAAGACATGAAGATCCAAATTACAGAAAGACCCCTTATCCGGAACCCCCCAGGTCCTGAACATTCTGGATAAGAGATCCCATACCTGTAAACTAAAATGTAATGGTATGGAGAACTCCCACTTTAAAATGTTCAACTGATACCCAAGTAGCATCTTTTATGATGTTATTTTGTTTTGCCTCAATATAAGGAGCCCCTCGTATATGTTTTTTTCTACAATAAAAGACCATGATTTAGGCTAAAGCAAGACAGGAGTAGAAGATAACAAATTTACCAAATCGGATGGTGTCTGGATGACCCACACACAAGGGACATTATTGGGGTAAGTGGATGGATAATAGTCGATAGTTCCACTGGCGTCATTGAGGAAAGAACTACAGACATCTGAAAGGGAAAATAACTATTAATAACTTGGTCCATAAAATATCAATGTCCCATAAAACAGACCAAACCTATATATACGGCTGGGCTATTGGGCCCGACAGATACACAGATGGATATAAGTCAGTGCTGTCCAACTGGTAGCCCTCCAAAGAATTTTCATGGCCCCCAGTCTGCTCACAAGCTCCATAGACTTCACTGTATGACATCATCATTTGAATTCAGTCTGGCCATCCAACATGTTATATGACATACAACTAGGGTTGCCACCCGGCCGGTATTTTACCGGCCTAGCCGGTAGAACACCAGCCAAGCCCGGGGCCGGCATTACAAATTTACCGGCAATATAGCTGCCGGTAAATTTGTAATACCCCTTTAAAATGGCCCTTGCCTTGCCTAAGTCCAATAATAACTTACCTTTCTCGCGTCTTCATCCGATCGGATGCGTGGCTCCGCCCCATTTGACGTCATGTACCGCCCCCTTGACGTCATGCCCAGCCTTCTTTGACGTCACGGCCCACCCCCTTTTTGGCCCTGCCCCCGCCGGCCGGTAATAATTTTTTCAAAAGGTGGCAACCCTACATACAACTGGCCCATTATATGTAATAAGTTGGACAGCACGTTTTAAGTCATGAGCAGAGAACATTTTCCGGCCCTTACCACATTCATAAAGTCGATTTATTTTAGTAATATCCAAGCTGGTCATTGTGTTTCGCTGTCCCATTGATACATTGGGGTCAAGCTTGGCCACTATAGTGTTTTGTCCGCTTGTGTTGCTGAAAGCCCACCTGCAATAAAGGCAAGAAGTAAATAATACAGGCACCAGGCAGGAGGAAGCATTGTATTACTTTTAGTATGACATAGAGAGGGATCTTCTGAGAGCATTTGCAATTTATTTTCATTTTTTTTTTTTTTTTGTGGTTTTCAAGTTGTTTAGCTTTTTATTCAGCGGCTCTCCAGTTTGGATGCTAGGGCCCATATAACCCTAGCAACCAAGCATTGGTTTGAATAAGAGACTGGAATATGAATAGGAGAGGGTCTGAATAGAAAGGTAAGGAATAAAAAGTAGTAATAATAATAAATGTGTAGCCTTATAGAGGTTGATAATTCTAAAACTATAAAAATTAACAATGAAGACCAAATCCTGTCGCGGCATCCAATTCAGGTGCACCGCAATTATTTCGGCGGCCCAGTTTAGGACTGTCCGTGGCTCGGTACTCGGCCATGGACCAGCAGTTGGGGACCCCTGCTGTAGCTCTTTTGTGATTTTATATATATAGAAAAACAGAAAAGATCTGCACAAAAAAATTATTAACTACCCGGGTGCTGCTTTGAGGAAAAGATTAATAACAGATGATTGAAGCAGCGCACCCCTCCGATTTTTTTAAAAGGTTCTAAACTTTATTCCATGCGATCGAATCAACGTTTGGGCTCGAAACTAGAGAAAGGCTCTAGATTCGAGCCGAAACATTGATTCGATCGCATGGAATAAAGTTTAGAATCTTTTAAAAAATCCCAGGAGTGTGCTGCTTCAATCATCTGATATATAAATAAGTATAAATAAATAAATAAATATATATATATAATGAAATACTCACGGTGGGTAGTGCATGACAGATTGGTAGTCATATGGTGTTTCCAGGTTGTTGGAATCCAATTTGTTAAAGTTGAAAGCATAACCTATAGTAAAAAGCATGTCAGAGTATAATTTTTGCACCTCTTATATAAAATCAGCAACCTCCATACATGAAGCTCTACAAACTATAGTCACCCCATCACTTGGCCATGTTTTTCTTTCACATTATTTGGACTAATTCCAGGGCCACCACCAGTCATACCCAGTTACACCCGGACATGCCCAAATCTGACTCAAACTCGCCCAATTCCAAACCTTCACCCTATTTGGGAGAGTAAGGCCTATGCACATATTACAACACACAGTGGAGTAACTAGATGCTACAGGGCCCCACAGCAAATTCAATTTAGGGCCCCAAAATACTGATAAATTGGCCTAGCCTACCAAAATATATTTAATTAGGGCCTCACTGGGGCCCCTACACTCCTGGCCCCCCCCCTGCAATCACAGGGTCTGCTTCCTCTTTACTTATTCCCCTGATAACACAGTTCAACGTATGCGTTTGTTTTCATTATTTTAATTGGTACTAAACAAGTAAAAGCTGCTTACTGATTGGTTGCTATATATTACTGGATAAACTCTGGGCAAGATTACTTTCAAAGAGTCGTGGAACCTTCTTTTTATTATTTAATTCTATAAGGGTTTCCTTCGCTACTTGATGGTTCCTATCCTGATTGCACAAAGTCCATTGGCCATGACCCTTCTTATATCCTTCCATAGGTATTCCCATGTACTTAGTATCAGCCCCCTATGTCTAAGACATACCATAAAACTATGTCCGTGCATGTATTCCCCTGACCTAAGCACAACCCAACTGGAACATTATAGAACATGGTGGCCATTTAGTTTCTGGTGGAGATGTCGCTAATGTCACCATACCTGGTGAGATGTACTGGTACATGATGTTAACATAGTCATCCCGGTCGCTCCTGGATTGTTCATGTACAAAGCCCAGGGCATGGTTGAGTTCATGCATGGTCGTTCCCTCGGAGGTACAGTAACCTTTCTGCACAGACACCACTTGGCCACCTCCTTGTCGCCCCATGAAGGACCAACAGCTGGAATGCAGGTAAATAAACTGATCTTCAAAGCACTTTCACACCAATATATACCATTGTAAGCATTCTTATACTCTGATTGGACACAGTGGGCATTCTGATTTTGCTCCAGTTGGCTACAGGAGCATTGCTCTGTTTGGCTACAGGTTGATGATCTACCACATTAAGTATTCAAACGCGTGTGATGGTTAATCAGCATTCTCATTGGTGAATTCTCTTGCATCTGTAATTGAATTTTTTGGTTGCAGTAATCTTGCTGGTGAATTGTCGTTTATCTATAACTCCATTTTTTGATCAACATCTGCAAAGAACGAAGGCTCCATTAAGCCTATCCAGGTGGTCAGCCAGGGCCCACAGGAATAAGGGACTTGGAATTGGTGAAGGGGAAGCGAGGCTTTGCAGAACTTGAATGCTTTGGGGCTGATCCCAAGACCTATCAGCCATTAAAGGGCAAGGAAAGGCAAAGAAATAAAATCCCATTTTTACTTTCTTTAATGAAAAACAAATCTATCTCCAATATACTTTAATTTTAAAATGTGTACCATTTTTATAAGAAACCTGACTGTATGCAGTGAAATTCTCCCTTCATTTAGTGCTTCTGGCAGGGAAACAATCACTTATGAACAGCAGGGGGAGCCCCTACCTTACTTACCAGCCATGCAGAACTCAAGCAGACCATACTGAGCATGTGCAGTGCCAGTGTCAGACAAAGATGTATAACAAAGTTACAAGATGACAGCCCCCTGTGGCCAACTTTGAAAGCATAAATCATTTGTTTGATTAGGCTTGTGGTGCAGTAAGTTCATGTTTATGTTTAGTATACAAAATACAGCAATTCTAGCCTTATTCTATTTTACACTTTCCTTGCCCTTTAATCTGCCCCTGGCTAACACGTTTATAGAATGTTTAGATCATCTTTAAAGTAGGGATGCACCGAATCCAGGATTCGGTTCGGGATTCAGCCAAGATTCCGCCTTTTTCCGCAGGATTCGGGCAAACTTAATCCTAATTTGCATATGCAAATTAGAGGCAGGGAGGGAAATTGCATGATTTTTTTGTCACAAAACAAGGAAGTAAAGAATGTTTTCCTCTTCCCACCCCTAATTTGCACATGCAAATTCTGTATTTGGCTGGATCTTTCGCAAAGGATTTGGGGGTTCGGCCAAATAGTGGATTAGGTGCATCCCCTACTTTAAAGCGACACTAACCCCAGCCTTAAAGCAGTTCCACTGCACCCTCTAGTTCTCTAGAGGTTGGCAAAAACCACAAGGTTCAACAATAGGAATTCTACTGATCAAAAACTTAATTATAGATGCAAGAGAATTCCCCAATGAGAATGCTGATTCCCAGCACTATTTTAGGCATCTTATTGTTTTCTTACATATAGAGTTTAGTGTGTCATTTTGGCTTCATGAAATTACCCTGGAATCCAACATGGGGTTAAAGGACAGATTTGTTCAGTCTTCCTTTGATCACTGTCGATAAACAACAAAACAATGTTGCCCTCTTCTCACAGACTTACCCGTCGGCAGATGTTATAGAGATATAATCCTCTTCATTCGTGTAAGGGATAAACTGCACGCAGGTCAAGGTGGCATATACTTGCATAGCAGACATGATTGTGTTGATTTCATCTTTACCTGTAGGAAGCAAAAGGAAAAGAAGAACGGACTCCTTTGTACCACTCAGCTCTGGAATGTGCCAAAACAAAGGCATGTCCACTGTTGGTGGCCAGTACTACAATTAAATGTTTATGTCCTCTTTAAAGGAAAAGTAAATGTTTTTCTTTTTCTTTCTGTAAATTTGCTCTAAACAGCCCCCCAGATTAATGTACCCTAGTCCCTGCTGCAAGTCTGCTCTGGTTTCTGTGTTATCAGCAGCTTGTTTCCCCTTCTTCCTGGTGCAGAGTGAAGCCCAGCCCCTTAGTTTACTGAGCAGTCCATTTGCTGCTGTTCCACAATAGAGAGGAAGAGGGAGCCAGTGTTTCATTAGTAAGCTAGTTTCCCCAAGCAAAAGGTGCTACACACACTGCTCTCTGCTATGTCATAGTATGCAAATGATATCCTGGACTAGTCCAAGAGATAAGGTCAGCTCAGTAAGCTAAGGGGCAGGGCTTCACTCTGCACCAGGAAGAAGAGGAAACAAGCTGCTGATAACACAGAAACCAGAGCAGACTTGCAGCAGGGACTGAGGTACATTAATTTGAGGGGCTGTTTAGAGCAAATTTAGAGATAGAAAAAAAAAACGTTTACTTGTTCTTTAATGTAAACCTGTAGAAGTAATGTAAACATGCAGTGACCTGAACTACTAGGGTCTACTGAGTCTACTAGGGCCCACCAGAGAACCTGACACCCTGGACCGGCCCTTACAGTAATTCCATTTAGGTAGTGTCAAATAGGAGAAGTTTTTTTTTAGAGGCCCATGGTGAAAACATGAATGGCCTGATGGAAATTTTCCTAGGTTGGCACCCACCAAGAGATCCTCTGGTAGGCCTTCAACCCTGGTCCTGACTCCTGAGGGAACCCTACACAGGAGATTGGAATGGTCTCCTGCATATTGAATTAACACCATTGGCTCCTTTTAGGAGTTGCCAGTAAAAAAAACAGACCTCTGCATTACCTTTTAGTATGGCTGTCATCTGAAATTTTGGTGCTCCGGCAGGGCCAGAACTAGGGGTAGGCAGAAAAAGGAATATGCCTAGGGTGTAATGGGGTGTGTCCACTTTAAAGGGGGAAAGAGAATACCACTGGGCAATATGAAGGGAAAAAAACTTACTGTAATTCCCATCTAGTGTGTACGGCACAAACACTGTCCCATTCGTTTTCTGCCATAAGCATTCCTTGCAGTTGATGGTGCTGCGTGAGATCCCAACAGCGATGTCCCCATGAATCCGCCGCATTCTGCTCCCTGATTCAGAAACAAACATATGATGGCATTTGCATGGCTCCCTGGTTCCTGCCAGTAAATAGGTCACAGTCCTGTTCTGCTTTATCTTATAGCAGAACATCG
This sequence comes from Xenopus borealis, assembly GCA_024363595.1. NCBI lineage: Eukaryota > Metazoa > Chordata > Amphibia > Anura > Pipidae > Xenopus > Xenopus borealis. The sequence goes on along the minus strand of CM044437.1, from coordinate 7,573,066 downwards.
AGTCACATATATTTGTGCTGCCACGGTTGCCACAGGATACCAACTAGTTTGCAACTCTAATGGCAATGGCACAAAGGGCTGACTATGTCAATTCTCCTTTTGGTCGGGAGAAAACAACCAATACTCTCCAATGCTCTTCCATGAAAAGGTGCCTGAATGGGGATTTCATTTGGGTGATTAAATGCCCAGTTCGCAGACTGCTGGGGACCTTGGGTTTTATCCACAATTCTGGGGACCTGGGAGTTTATACACAATTCTGGGAACCTGGGGTTTTATCCACAATACTGAGAACCTGTGGTTTTATCTACAATGCTGGGAACTGGGGGTTTTATTCAGAATGCTAGGGACCTGCAGTTAGAAAATGCTGCAAACCTGGGATTTATTCAGACCTCTGGGGGCCTGGGGTTTTATTCACATTGCTGGGGACCTGGGGGTTTGGCCACAATGCTGGGAACATTGGGTTTTATCCACAATTTTTAGATTAGATTAGATTCAACTTTATTGTCATTACACAAGTACAAGTACAAGGCAACGAAATGCAGTTTAGGTCGAACCAGAAAATGCAATAAGCAGTGAATGCAGAATAGAAGTATAAAAGATAAATGATAAATTATAGATTTTAATTGATATGAGCAAAAGTAGGCTGCATAGTATTTACAAAGTGTTTTGCTGGGGACCTGGGGTCTTCTTATTACAGAGAAAAAGTAAAAAATGAAGAATTGTTTGCTTAACTAGAACTTTATGGTCAGATAGACTTCCTGTTTCTGTTCTGACTGTTGCAACAATGTAGTTCCCTTTACCTGTTGTTGCCCCATCAGCTTTTTGTAATCCCCTTACTCATAGTTTACCTTCATTGGCTTTTGTGATCCTGCTGAAGATATCACCCTGGCCAAAGAGATTCTTCTCTCCTGTGGTGGGGGGAGAAAGATTCTGTTTTAATTAATTAAAATTTAATTAATTTAGCATTATTGTGCTAAACGCATAAATACAGATATAATACAATTACAAAGAATGCAGATATACTGTCTTATAAAAAAAACAGGTGTTTCAGGGAGTCATGTAACAGAAATTATATCACTAAGCTCCGATTATAATGGATGACGTCTCTCAGCACCAATTATAAAGAATATAATTTACAGGGTATTAATGGCTCTTGTGCATTATATATGTATTCAAAGTGATCAAATCCAATGTAGTGTGTGTGTGTAAAGTTACAGCTATATCAATACATTTATACTTACTGATATATAATTAATGAAAGCACTTACCATCATTATTATTGGCTGACAAGATGGCCTGAAATCAGATAAGCAGCTTTAAATATTCTGAGAATCACCAGTAAGCAATGCATGAGTATGAGGCAGAGGGAATAGTAAGAAGCAAAACATGGGTATGGGGCAAAGGGAATAGTAAGAAGCAAGGAATGGGTATGGGGCAAAGGGAATA
>CM044437.1:7542198-7552829 GCA_024363595.1 Xenopus borealis | reverse complement strand
ACCATCTCTCCCTACTATACCTGCATGATCATTGTCATATTTTTTTCAATAATACCCTTAGTAAATATATAATTAACAGGTGATAAAAAGCAAATGACAGAGGACAAATACAGAAATAATCAGAAATGTGTATCCGTAAGGTGTGGCTGAACAATTTTACTTTTTGACAGACTGAACAGATTTCCATTCGATTGGTGCAATTATATTGCCATTTGATTAGCTGAACTAATTTCCCTTTTACCTCAAGATAAATATAAAGGGTTTGCACTGGCTCCTTAAACTCATGTTCAGTTGGAGGAGAATACTAGACCAATAGCAACTATAACCTCTGAGACTTTGCTATGGAGACCGCATTGCATCTGATTCTTTCTTTCTGTTTGCTGGGACCATCTCTAACTTTACCACTGTCTGTGAGTATATTCAGCAGAAGTAGCAACCAGTTCTAATATTGCTTTTTGTTACCTTTATTGTACGAGGACCTTTGAATAGGATATGAATTATTTTATTTCTATATATGTAAACTTATATTTGATTTTATTTTAGGGCGACTTACTGAAAACTAAAGACAATGGTAAGTCTCCGTTTATTCTTATCTCTTGTAACTGCTGTAGCTCTTTTTCAATCAATAATTGGGAAACGATAAACAAATTCTTATCCTATTCTTTTTTATAAAGCACCATCATTAAGGGCAGCAAGTAAAACATTGCAATAAATTCAGAATCTAATACTTGGGGGGGAACTTTGTGTTAAGGACAAACGTTTCAGATGAGTCTGAGCACTGCAGGAAGGTGTGGGCCGTAACTGTAATGTAAAATAAATTATATAATCCAGGGTGTCTAACCTGTGACACACCAGCTGTGAACCAAAAGCTTTAGGTATCACCCAGTGCAAATCCTATATCCTATATCTGCATATAAACCCTCCAAAGGGCCATTGACATGCTGGGAGCTAAAGCCAGGTGCAAATAAATAACTTCTTGTCCTCAAACTAGTCTTTAATTCTTTTATGCTGGGTTGGTGCACCATACAGTATGAGACTTACTATGTGCTCCAAATTGGTAACGAAAACTAAGTCCTATTAATACCTTTTTAAACAAGAAGGTTTATGATACTTGCTTGGTTTGCTACTAAATAAAACACCACATATTTACATCATAATTGTGCAGCAATGTAGCATATATAATAATATATATAATAACTCTGGGAAGAGATTGTGGGATAGCAGGTATAGTAGGGAGAGATGGTGTCTATAGTAACAGTGGATAATAGTCTCTGGGAAGGGAGTGTGACTGTGGGATAGCAGGTATAGTAGGGAGAGATGGTGCCTATAGTAACAGTGGGATAATAGTCTCTGGGAAGGGAGTGTGACTGTGGGATAGCAGGTATAGTAGGGAGAGATGGTGTCTATAGTAACAGTGGATAATAGTCTCTGGGAAGGGAGTGTGACTGTGGGATAGCAGGTATAGTAGGGAGAGATGGTGCCTATAGTAACAGTGGGATAATAGTCTCTGGGAAGGGAGTGTGACTGTGGGATAGCAGGTAAAGTAGGGAGAGATGGTGCCTATAGTAGCAGTAGGGATATTAACATTTGGGGTGGGATTGTAGGATGACAGATGTAGAAGTATATGTGTAACAAATGTCATATTTAATGCCAGAACTGAATGCATTGTGCTTGGCTCTTCCACCATTAATCTGATTGATGAGTTTCTGACAATTCCTTAACTGGTCACAAAAGGTTTACATCTACTTAAAAATATGACTCAGCTCGTTAATATTAATTGGCCAGGAAATATAATTGTTTTCTCCCAAACAATATCCTTATTTACATTAAATTATGATTGCTGTGCTTAAAGTCTACTTCTCCTCACAGATGGCAAAAGCCCCGTGGACAGTCACATTATAAAAGCCAATCAAGGTAAATATTGTCCTTTTATTCAGAGCTGAACTATTGAAGAATTAAGTTGGCGTATCAGGGTGATTTCTGGTTCCAGGGGTAGGGTTCGTACCTTACATCATGCAAAAAGTTCATTGTAAGTTGAATACACCTTGATCTGCACCGAAAATACCAACAAAGATGTAAATTCTACTAATAAACTGAACCTGCCACAGGTTGGGCAGTTTTTGAGGCCTTAAAGGAGAACTAAACCCATACTTTTAAAACTCCTCCCCTTGTAGACCCCCCTCAACACTCCACCCCCAACCTACTTGCTACCTAACTTTTTACTCACCCCTCAAGCGTCAGAATTCACGGCAGCCATCTTCTTCTTCGGTAATCTTAATGTATTGAACAGAGTTGCGGCGCATGCGCAGTTGGGGCAATTTCCCGATTCCAGAATACTGGGCATGCGTCGAAACTCACAGGAATCGGCGAACAGCCAAAAGAAGACACGATGATTACAGAAAAAGATGGCTGCCGCAAACCCCAATGCCTGAATCTGCCGCGAGGGGTGAGTAAAAAGTTAGGGGCATTTGCCCAGGGTAGCTGTTGGCGAGTGGGGTCTACAGGGGGGGGGTTAAGGAAGGGTTTAGTTCTCCTTTAACCCTAATGTGTTTTCGTGTTCCTAGGGAGCAGGAGATTGCGCGTCCAAGGAGACATCGCCATGAAATCCAGTCGTAATGCTATTGACTACTCAGAATATTTGTGGCCAAAATCCAGTGATGGGATTGTGTATGTGCCTTACACCATGTCTTCTCAGTACAGTAAGTACCTTCCTCTGTGATGTTTTAATCAGACACACTTTTCACTTAATCCTGCCTGACAGCGATGTGTGACCCTATATAGAGCGGTTTATTATACAGTGATATAATCACGTTCTAAATAGATCCCCCGAATCCTTCCTGATTGATTCGGCCGAATACCGAACCGAACCCCGATTTGCATATGCAAATTATGGGTGGAAAGGGGAAAAAAATTTTTCTTCCTTGTTTTGTGCCAAAAGTCATGTGATTTCCATCCCTTTGCATATGCAAATTAGGATTTGGCTCGGCCGGACAGCAGGATTTGGCTGAATCCGAATCCTGCTGAAAAAGGCCGAATCCCGAACCGAATCCTGGATTAGGTGCATCCCTAATTCTAAATATCATCTGTTTCAGTAATTTTATCCTAAACGTAAACAGGTTTCCTGAGTGAGTGAACGGACTTGTGACTTCAACCACTTCCTTTTTACTGTATAATCCTAAGCAACACAATGGGTAACTCGCTGGGCTAGCTGCTAGGGCCAGAGCTGGTACAGTTATGGGATCCGTTAACCGGAAACCCGTTATCCGAATTATGGATAGACTGTCTCTCATAGACTCTATTTTATCCAAATAATCCGAATTTTTAAAAATGATTTCCTTTTTCTGTGTAATAATAAAACAGTAGCTTGTACTTGATCCCAACTAAGATATAATGAATCCTTGTTGGAAGCAAAACCAGCCTATTGGGTTTATTTCATGTTTATATGATTTTCTAGTAGACTAGGTATGAAGATCCAAAAGTGCAGAAAGATCTGTTATCTGGAAAACCCTGAGCATTCTGGATAACAGGTCCCATACCTGTATTTCAACTGCCCCATTTTTCGTGGGACAGACCCGATTTAGACAGCTCAGCCCACAGTCCTGGTTTGTTACTGAAATGTTCCAACTTTCTCATTCATCTCCAGCACCAGCCAGGAAAAGATACAATGTTTCTAAAACTTAATTAAACAAGGCAAAGAGTCCAGAATACATGGAAACATCTTCTTAGATACATTTCTAGCAATATAAGATAAGCAAAGATATTGTATACATCTATGGCCACATTTACTGCTCCAGGACCTCCCCATGGACCCGAAATGCAATTTCCCTTGCCCTGACAAGCTCATTCCCTGCCCCTAAAATGCCCATTGCCATCCCTGTGGTGTTGCCACCACCCTCCATTGACACTGGCTGTTGTGTGTTGGGGGTAAAAATGGTAACTATTGAAGCCCAAATCATGTTGTAGTAGGGTTGCCTTTTTTCACCCCAATACTGGCATTCGGGTTGGGCCATGATGTTATGTAACGTTTGTTTTATAAAGTATCAGGGCTGGAAAGGGTGGAATGGGGCGGATGGGCATGAAAACGGGTGTGGGTCTGGGAGCAGAAATGGGCGGTCTTGGTGGGAGAAATGAGTGGGTCCACAGCTAAAAAATGGGTCTGGCTGTGGAAGGATTAAGGAAGGGTTGGAATTTACTGGCAGCTACATAGTATGTTTGTAATTCCAGTGCCAGATTTATCATCTGGTGGTGGGTGGGGATTTGTCTGGACAAGGCTGTGAAGATAACAGTCTGTGTATAAAACTGTCTGTCCAGTTGTCAGTCAGTCCAGGGACAGGTGGCAGCTCTATACAGGTTGGCCAGGCCCTGCTGAAGGCCCCATGCACAGGTCAGTTACATGCCAACTTGCTCTATAGGAAAAGAGACTGCACTTCTCTGTAGTGCCATAAAGCAAGTCTCATTCTCAAAAGCAGAAGTCCCAGTGTCTAGGCAACACCTGGCTACAACTGGCAAGCGTGGGAAAGGTGATTGTTGAGAAGATGGGGCTAATGAAAATGCCCATGTGTTGATTGCAGGAACCACATCCCATTGGCTTAATGTGACCTTGATATAAGTTGGGGTCAGGCAGGCCTGACGGCATTAGGAGCTGAGAGAGGAAAAAAGTGCAAATTTGGAGTAACTGACAGAATTACAAGCATAACTGCAAAAAGTTTTGTCTAGTTCAACATTATCTTTTGCCTTAGGTCAAAATGAAGTCAGTGTGATAACAAAAGCCCTGGAGGAATATCATGGCCTGACCTGTGTCCGATTCACCCCTCGTACCAATGAAAATGATTATATTTCCATTCAGTCTCTGGATGGGTAGGTATATTCACCTTTAATTCAGACCAGCAACTACAACTGAATCTTAATAAAGTGGAATTTGATTTATATTGACTTTTTTTTACCAATTTTCATGCGTTGTACTTATACCCCAAAGTGTCAGACCAAGGGCAGTCATGTCTGCTTGGACGCCATTAAAGAGCTTGGAATCCTCAACAAACAGACCTACTGTCTGCTGAAACATTTTTTTGTTTTCTTTGTCCTTCAGTTGTTGGTCTTACATTGGCCTTTATGGAGGATCTCAGCCGGTGTCCTTGATGAAAGGGAACTGCATTTCTAATGGAATTGTCCAACATGAACTGAACCATGCATTGGGATTTTACCATGAGCAGTGCCGTAGTGACCGAGATGACTATGTCACCATAATGTATCAGTTCATATCAGAAGGTACGTTGTGCTGTTGGGTGTTACTTGTGGCAGTCAAAATATTCTCACTTTCTGGTTTTGGAAATAAGTACACTACATGATGAGACTTAAATTAAGCATTTCTTCATTGTCCCTATGTTGATGTGGTCCTCTTTATTGAACTGCGGACATGATCAGGTCATTGGCCCAGCACATTGGTGGCCAAATTGGACAAATATCCACTTGTTTGATAACCTTTCCATGTATATCTGCATTTAGAAATGTTTTTAAAGAATCTTGCACTATATGTCATTCTTTTATGCAGACAATAAAGTCAACTTTGACAGAGCTGACACAAACAACCTGGGCGTAGCTTATGACTACGGATCTTTAATGCACTATGGAAGGTAAGTTCGACTAGTTTGGGATATTACTGGACATTTATCTGGCCAGAATCTCGTTGTAATCCTCCCTGTGTTCTCCTAGTAATGCATTCAGTAACACATCTGGACAGAACACCATTGTGCCCCACCCTAATCCCAACATCACCCTTGGCCAGAGCTATGGACTCAGTAACTTGGATATCCTTAAAATAAACCGACTCTATGGCTGTGGTAAGGATGTTTGTCTATAACTATATTGTCAGCTCAGCAATACAAGGATGGGGATGAGTAAAATAACCTTGTGAGAGGTCTTTCCTCTATCCCTTTGTTTCTTCTTTCAGATGAACGCCGCACATTGTTCTCTGCTTCCAATGGGACTTTGATATCAGCTAATTACCCCTCTATTTACCAAAATAATTCAAATAATTTGTGGCTCATCAGGACTCCTTTTGACCAGGTAAAACATTTGTACAACCTCCTTGTCTAGAAAAAAGGCCCGCTGCATTACAGTCCCAAAAGTCCTACGTGTATTTCTTCTTTAAGGGGGTTTGGCTATTTTATCCTCTGTACTTCACTATTTTCTGTAATGGTCTTTTTCTTGTGACTCCTCAGCTGTTGCCGAACTACGGCTTCCAGCATTAGCTGTTGTTGGGATGCAAATATTTGAAGTCAAGTAGCAAAGGCTGGTGAGATACACGTTAAAGACCAGTGGCCTGCCAAATCTTAATTTGTTGATGTTCCAAAATATTTTTTATCAGCAATAGGTGATCTCCTGCCCTAACTAACTTGTTTTATGTACATATGCAGGTAACCTTGAAATTTGATGCCTTTAATGTCCAGCAGTCTACTGATTGTCTTACAAGTTACATTAGAGTGTATGATGGGGCCACCAGATCTGCACCAATGATTCTGGATAAAACATGCGGAACAGGACCGGTCCCTGTAATGATTGCTTCCACTAATCACATGCTGGTGGAATACAACACCAATAGTGCCATCAACACCACTGACTTCAAAGCCTCCTACAGCACAGGTTGGTTATTCTGAAGTCAGGTAGAGGGATTACAGCCTCTAGACTCCACATCATCCATATTTATTGTGTGGTTATCTAAGTTATGTAGACAATAATCCACTTAGGTATTGGTGGGCAGATGGATAGAAGCATAGCACAAGAGGTGCCAGATACTTTGCTAAAGTTAGGTAGAGGGATTACAGACTCTAGACCAGCGGTCCTCAATCTTTTTCACCCATGAGCAACATTCAGGTGTAAAAATAGTTGGGGAGCAACACAAGCATTAAAAATGTTCCTGGGTGATGCCAAATAAGGGTTGTAATGGACTATTGGTAGCCCCTATATGGACTGGCAGCCTACAGGAGCCTCAGTTTGGCAGTAAACCTGTTTTTTATGCAACCAAAACTTGCATTCAAGCCTGGAATTCAAAAATGAGCACCTGCTTTGAGGCCACTCCAAGCAACATCCAAGGGGTTGGGGAGCAACATGTAGCTCATGAGCTACTGGTTGGGGATCACTGCTCTAGACTGTACAGAACCCATATTTATTTTGCGTGATTATGTTAGCTATCTACCCAATAATAGATGGGCAGATGGAAGGAGGCACAGTACAAGAGATGCCAGATACTCTGCTGGGGCAAGGGAGGATTCTTATAAAAAGATGTCATACAAGTCAATTTAAACTTTGGGCAGCCTATAGGTCCTTAAACTCTTGGGTGGCCAGATCATACACATGGGCCTTTAACAATGTTACCAATAATACTTATTCTTGCATTTTTTTATCAGTTAAATGTGGCGGTACTTTTTACACCCCATCGAGAAACATTACTACTCCAAATTACCCCAACAGCTACCCCCCAAACCTGGACTGCCAGTTCCTCATTACTGCCCCACCATTCTACAAGGTAAGAACAGACACAGAATCAAAATGTTCTGCAATATATCATTCTCATTTATGTGCCCCCATTTGGTTATTGCCCCGTAAATATTTTTGGCATATAATGTTTCAACGGGGGTATGTTTTCTAAATGAGCTCCCCCATTCATACATTTTAATAGATTTCTACTCCCAGTGTTTCTTCTACTTTCTGCTTCCCCTTTCGATCTTGAACCTTCAGGGTTAAATAGAAAGTAGAAGAGTAAAAACTGTAAATGGCCAACCTGTCCTGCTTTTTCCATCTTGCTATACTGTCAAAATGTTGCTACACTTGGCCTGTAGTCACAATCTTGTCCTGCTTTTCCCCAACTGATTCTTTTTTGCCCTGTCTCCATCTTGTTTTGCTGTTCTCTATTGTTCTCTTTTTACCTACAACTTCTGCTCTGTGGGGCTCTATTATGTGTTGAGGTATTCATTCCTAATTACACCCTTCTGTCAAGGGTATACCTACAGTTAAAAGTTGCAACTAAACCTAGATCCCTAGGAACTGATGGTGCCCTAAAATAATCTCACAAACAAAAGTTGAGGAATTTCAAGTAAAATTAAGAAGCTTGCAGAGATGGGGCATTGGTGTTTGTGTTGGACAGAATGTTGGACCAATGCCTCTGGTCTTCTAGATACACAACTAAGTGAGAACATTGCAAATAAGCAGAGCGATGATGCCATTTTCCAACAGATGAAGTTCCCAGTATATGTAGAAGTTGTTCATTCTTAGTGTTGACTTCCTGGAGGATGTATTTTTATACAAAGCCCCTAAAATATATCTGATTATGGTCATGTTATCATTTCTCTTCCAGGTGGCATTAAATATTAATGACTTCTTCTTGGAGATGAGCTCCACCTGCAAATACGATTACCTAGAAATATACAACGGAGATTCCATAAATGCCCCCAAAATGGGCAGCGGTAAATACTGTGGCTATCAAATATTCAATGCTATGGTCTCTGATGGCCGTTCCATGGTCCTCAGATTCTACAGTGATAATGCAGTGCAGATGTATGGGTTCACAGCTTCATACACCTTCGGTGAGTAAACACAAGCTACATTCTTTCTCAACTATATTTTTCAGAGCATTTTTAGTTATGGATTTCAATCTCTTTAGTGTCAAACCTCTTTTTGTGGCCAACATTTTGTCAGCCCCCTAATGAGGTTTAAAAAAAATCCCATTTTGGTCACCACAGTTACAAACCAAAGTTTGGCTTTTAGGAGTCTTTAGAAGACCAAACAAGACTTCCTCCAAATAATTCCCCTAACTGACCTTAATACTGCCGCCCCCACACTCAATGCTTTGTGCCCATGATACGAGTTCAGGAACTTATGGTTTGGGCACTCTTCTCATGGTACAGAATGCAGTATTCCTAAAATTATTCTTCCATTGTTGGCAGCTGTGAACATATAAAAATAATGAAGGTTCTCTATGGGTACAATAGCCTTGCATGTTTTACTGAACGTCAGATGGACATATAAACTTCACCTTTATCAATATATTTTTCTGCTTTCTTTTATAGTTCCTTCTGTTTAGCTAAGAAGAAATGGGAGTCCGTTCTTTGTAGGCAAGATTCCCAAGTGCCATGGAGTCAAGCATTGAAATAAACAACATATATAAGAATGTTGAGTGAAGAAGTAACACAGTCCAATATTATAATAAGCATAAGCTATTGTCATACATTATTGTGATTTATTTGTAAGATGTGTAACACATACACACACCACTTTAATGAGATTATTCTTTATCATCCGTTGCTGGCCCCAATAAAACTAAGCTTGTTTTTAATATAATCATAATATATAAAACTCATCTCAATGTTCTTTGACTGTTTGTGTATTTCATAATAAAATTATTTAGTCACCAAAATGTCTCAATTCAGTATTTATGTGTGTATGATATTACTGGACCTGTGACTCCAGAACAAGGCTTTTCATTGAAATTTGCCCGAGCTCAAAGGATTCATTTAGATCCAAATCCAGCAAAAACTGCTTAGGGTTCCACAAAATCCTATACAACATTCAGGATGTTTTTGTTGCTACAACTTTTTGCATCGAGAATTGTGGTTGAACCCTGTCCACCCAGCAATGCCCAGAACACAAGAAAGAATAAATACAGTGCCAGTTCCATATATTATGACCCAGAACATATGGTAGTATGAATACTATGTTTGTTTCATGTATAATACCCCAGAACACGCAGTATGATAAAAACAGTTACAACCTCATGTAGAGGGAACTTCACTGAAGATGGTTGGGAGGGCTTAATCTCTTTGAGTCTTCATTAAATCCATCTATGCATGCATTCAAAAGACCTTTTCATCTGAACTAGCTCCATATTGTACATTTGACTCTCCCAGTGAAGCCATTTACTACCTAGATTGACACCAGCAGGCCCCTTCAATGGTGGCACTGACTCTAAGCTTGAGCTTTATCACCATCTAGAAGGTTTGACCAGACATGGATCACCCACAAGGTATGAAATTCAGTTGCAAGCAATGTGCAATTCTATGGTCAAAAGTCATGTTTTGGTTATAGTTCCCCAAGAAAGCATAAAGGGGGAAATATGAATGTACAAAACTGATATTCTTCTGAGGGTTTCTGAAGGAAAGGGGCTCCAACAATTTGGGGGCTGGAGAATGTTGTGATGATGTCTTACAAACAATATCTATGAAAGGATGTCCCTGATGCAGGAAACACCTTCTCATGATCTTTCACAAACAATGATAGCAAAGGACCCTGTACCCCAAATATAGACACAATCTGATGCCTGCAGGTGAATTGATATTGTGGCAATAGCAATTAAAAAAATATGGCCTAAAGTGAAACTAAAAACTGGTAAAGCAAACTCACTAACAGCTTTGTCATGTAAATGTGCCTAATCCCTTAATTGTTTCACTAACCTGCTAGGCCTTATTTTGAATTCCAGTCTGCTGGTTAACTGGAGTTTCCCCAGAGCAGTCAAGTCCCACCTAGCTGTTGTTAAACTATACAGGTATGTGACCTGTTATCCAGAATGTTTGGGACCTGGGGTTTTCAGGATAATGGGTCTTTCCATAATTTGGATCTTCATACCTTAAAGCGCACCAATC
>CM044437.1:7446074-7457331 GCA_024363595.1 Xenopus borealis | reverse complement strand
GGAGTGTGACTGTGGGATAGCAGGTATAGTAGGGAGAGATGGTGCCTTTAGTAGTAGTGGTGATGACAACCTCCAAGTATTAAGCACTCCATCTAGGCTACGTTACCTGTGTGTAGAATTGTGTCAAGAGTTTCCTGTATTACAATCCTGTAGCTGCAGTAATTAGTGGAGGGTTGTATATGACTATGTCTCTGTAGCTTTTATGCTTTACCTTATCACTCATTGTATTTCTGCCTGCAGCCAGCCTGAGGTCCCCCACAAAGCCATATTCACATAGCAGGCAATGATCACAAACTACTGTGAAACATTTGCCCGCATTTCTGGCCTTTCTTGTCACTCACACTGTACATCTAAGAGAGCATGAGCAAGGCTGTGGTTTTTGCACTCTGCCCAGTCCTCATACTAATTCAACTGTTGTGCTTTTCAAAAACTCATAATTATGTGTATAATTAAGGACATATGTATTCACCGTCACTAGGGTGATGAGTAAGGGAGCGCCGGTGGGCTCAAGCAATGTAGCTCCTCTTAATGATTTAGCAATTACAACAATGTTGATTGTAAATTACCCCTTTAGTCTTACTTATAGCATTATAGTAAATGTTCAAGTCCAATGCTCTGAGTATATTTATTTTTGCAGACAAACTGCTAAATGTTCATGTGAATGGAGTAGTCTGACCGCACGGCTGAGTGGTTTGGTACATAATTACCTTTCTCTCCATCAGCATGACCACAGGTTGTTTGTGTCCTGCTCAGACAATGCTCCACTTGTTATCTGCTCTGCCTTTTGGGTTTTTTTTTTTTTTTACTCTCTTTTAGACATTATATTTCACTTTAATCTCTTACAGAGCTCCGAGCACAGGGATTCCACAGGGAAATGAAGTTTCATGAAGGATGAAGTTTCAGGAACACCTGCCTCAGACTTAAAGGTTAACTCCTTCATGATGCCGAGGAACGTTGACTCCAAGGGCAGAAAAGGGTCTGATGGACTATCTAGTATGGTCCTTCGTTCACTCTCAGATTCTCGGATCAGAGCTGAGACTCTCTGCATTTACCCCTTGTGCACTGGCACTGCCCCTTCGGCGCCCTTTGGTAGGAAATAAAAAGATTGAGTACATAGGAATCTCTTTATATTATAGATATAAATATAAAAGAAGTTGACCACATATAGGAGGCGTATATAGATAGATGGGAGGTGTGAAGGTCAGTAGGGGCAAAGTTGAGACAAAGAGATTGAGTAGATCAAGAGAGAGGGATTATATTTTCTTCCCATAGCAGCAGCCTGCTGTCAGGTGGCACTAGAAAGGGGCAAGAAGCATGAGTAAGACTTGTAGGAACTCTAGAATCACAGATCTTCAGCGCACAGGTCAAGCCAGAACAATATTTAGCATAGTCTACAGATGTTGTGTAGACAATGGGCAGTAGAGTAGGACAGTTAAAGTTAAGACCAGAACCAAGGAAAAGAGAAGCCAATACTATGCCCTTCACTACTACACACAGCCATAAAGGGCAGAAAGGAAAATGAATGAGTAAATAAGACATACTTTTGTGTCTATTAATCCAACTAACTATGACTCTTCAACCCCCACGTTACCGCTTTGTGTCCTTCTTCTCCACATCTGTATACTCTTGTAGTCAATTACCATGACCACCTTTAACCACAATGGGTCTATTTTTCCCTTTACCTCTACATATACCCACATTTATCCTGAGCCCACAAACACCACATCCTCCATGTGGTTGTTTTTTCCCTGAATCTTTCTTTCCTTGTGGATGTTCAGCCATAACGATGCCAGGCTGAGCAGTGTCACAGCTTGTGATCCACCTTAAATAACTTACGAAGCATGGTGTTCTACCTTACAACCTCTTCGAGTGAATTTCAAGACTGCAGATCCATCTTTATTATAACAAGACTTCTAGTCCTTGTGGACCTCTTGTGTAACAGTCAAACACGGTTTAGAAGCCTCGCTTAAGAACACAACAAGTAATTAAAGAGACACAGGTTAACACAAACAACATATCAATCTCCTGGCTGGATGGAACACAAAATCTGATCCGTGTGCAGCCAAGGGTAACAACCCCACAAGGGATGTTGGGGGGTGCAAATAAAACTAAAAGGGGCTCATAGGTACAAATATTGTAGGATTAGATCAGTTCAAGCTTCCTTCCTTCCCCCCCGCCATCCTGAATTGGTAGAACAGCAAAGAGCAAGATTATTCACCCTCCCTAGAATTTATTCAGATTTCACTGTGTCAGACGACAAGACAGGGTCTGGCAGTGGAAGGGTTAGAGTAAATAATGGGATCTTTGAAGGGACTAGCGGGAGCTACCAAACACAAATACCTGCAGGTCTCCCTCTGGCACAAAGCATTGATAACTCAGCTGTAGGCTTAGCCCAGAACTCGGCCACTCAGCACAAACGCTAATAATCCTGATTTATGCTTTCATTTGAACAGACCTGGAGCCTCGTTATAGAGGGAAAATTGCAGGTTGGCGCTGCAGGGACCCTCCGCTTATTAAAGTCATAAATTGGTGAAGGACATATCTCCACCAGAGAGGTTACTGGCTCATTCTAAGGGTTTGATCCTGAGTGCCTCAATGATAGGAGCTAAGCAGCATTGTCTTTCTTCTTCTTCTCCTCATACCCACACTGGGGGAGAAGAACATTCAGTGGCTTGCACACAGGCACTGCCTCATCTCTCCTGTATTTAACTGTATGTGGGTATCAGCAGACAGGAACGTAGCTGGAAATCATTCCCAGAGTGGTCCCAGTCACATGCAGTTCTGCCCCTGATCCACCCACAGGTTTTGGGATCCATGATTCAGGACTGTCCCACTTATTAGAACCATTTGGAGTGATGCTTTGAACCAGACAAAAATAGTTCCATATCTACTGTAGATGGCATTTTAATGCTAATGGATATTGTGTATTAATTAAAAAGTCCCTTTAGGAAGTGGTTTCTAAACTGTGGGTTGAACCCCTGAAGGCCTGAAGTAACGGCTAGGCATATTTAGTTTCTTCTGCTTGATCTAAGCTTTAGACCTGTAAAAGCTGAAACATTGTGTTTTTACTTTTAATTTGAATGACATTTTTTGACAGATGTATCTTTGCTTTGAGCTCAGAAATATATTTTCCATTGCAACAAAGATCCAATAACCCATTCTTTTTCCTTGGCCAAGAAAGATGGGATGGCTCCAGAGACTCATTGTTGAGCTACTATTGATATCTTTTAATTATGAATAACTTCATCCTCACTGGTAATGAAGCAAGGTACAAAGGGAAAGAGACATATAAGCGGCTTCTCCACTTGCAGTGTCCATCTCTTGTACCATCACCCAGGCAAAGACACGATGACCCTGTTCCTAATCCACAAGCTGACATTTAACAAGGCGCTCTGATGACGGATAATTGACGATGTGCCTCTTCTTCTCGCTATCCTTTTAGATCTTTGAAAAAGAAAAATCAAAGAGAATTAGAGCAAACTTTCTGATATGGTGTCATGAATCCGACAAAGAACTCTTACGCATCTTCTTCCCATCATGCTTGTTCTTCTATAATTGGCTCTTAAACTCTTAAAAATAATAAGTGGTGTTGAGTATTTTCTCTAAGCCCCTCTACCTCTTGCCATGTGACTTGATAGGGCTAATCTCTCATATAATTTACTCCCATCTACTGCCAATTGAGGATAAAATTGCCACTCTTCTCTTACTGGCAGATCCTCCACTCCTTTCTGTCTTTCTAATTACAAAAATGTCACCTAACTGGCACCACCGAGGTGGTTGTCCTCCCCCCACCCCTCATTGCTTTGCCCTGGTACTCATGAAAGCTTAAGATGAGAATGATTGAGATCAGCTACTTAATTACATTTCTCCGATGTCAAGAAGCGACAAAGACTGCGCTCGTACAAGGGGAAGGGGAAGTGACAGTTGGAGGGATTGGAGACAATGCGACAGAACAGGATTCAGGTGCAATTAGAGGGTTTTGCGTGGGTGAGGTACAAGAGGGGCAGACAGTATCAGAGACAAGAGGTAGTGTGTCTGCTTGGGGATTTGTAAGGATAATGGGACAACAAATCCTATAACAGACATGGAGGGAAGGAAAAGGAGACTGAATCTTCTGCATGGTGTGAGCTAAGGTGATGGAGATAAAGTAATGATGGAATCACTTTACATTACTGTTATATGTCTCTATATACTCAATACCATATATGGGCAAATGTTATTTTCCATGGAAAGTCTGTACATGGGAGCTGCCACGCAACCTGCCTGTCCAACATCTCGTTCCCCAACAAAGGTGATTAATATGAAGTTCCTTCATCCTTTGCTGCTATAACAGCCCCTACTCTTCTGGGAAGGTCCCCATTAGATTGTTGGTAGATATTGCTTCCATTCAGCCCCAAGAACATTGGTGAGGTTGGTTACTGATGTTGGGGATCAGGCCTGGTTCACAGTGAAGGTTCCAATTGATTCCAGAGGGGAACAGTTGGATTGAGGTCAGGGCTTTGTGAACACAATACTCATGTTCTTCAACTAAAAAAAAAATCTATTTTTGCATGGGGCATTATTGTGCTGAAACACAACTGATCCTCACCTAGGAGGATACTAGAGATCCTACTAGGAAGCCCCAAAGTATCAATTGGCACATGTCTTGGAAATGACTGGTGTGGAATAAACAGCCAGTTCCAATAATGAGAATGAGTACCCACATACTGTTTGACTGTAAAGTAAAACAAATAAATTCCTGGAACAATGTCCATAGTAGCCACATAATCTTTTATGATTGCAGCCTGTTTGCTGGAGTGTACACTTGAAATTAATTGATTTTTTTTTGGAAATACGTAATTAGTTGGGAAAATATCTTGGTACAAGTTTTCTGCAGGCCATCTTAACCTTGACCGTAGCCTACATCTACTCAGTGGAGCATACAGACCACCACCTTACCCTTGACTCCCTTGAACCCGGGGAGAAGGACTCTCTATCAAAACATATCTGCCCTGTCTTAATGGATGATGTTGCTCAGTAGGCCACCCCTTGGGTGAAGGTCAAGATAGTTCAAGTGGCAATTAAAGGACATAGAATCCTTCCTTCATACTCCAGAATCCTTCACACTCTCCAGCTTCCCAAATATAACTGCAGATGTACCAGTAGGAACCCTGCTTTCCATTTAGGCTTTCAGCTTTTATTTAACAAAGGGATTGTTTTACTCCAAAATATATTTATCAGACTTCAAAAGAGTAACATGTTCCGTTGATGCAAGAAGATTCTGTATCTCCCAACTAAAAATTCTGAATAGTTAGGCCACACCTATGATCCACCCTAGCCCTGCCTAGTGCCACCCTGCTACGTGCACGGCTGGATTGACATAGTGGGTGCCCCTAGGCTGCCCCCGCTGTCATTTGTTGCCCCTGTCCCCTCCCTTTTATTTGCTCAAATGTTATCATCGGGATGGAGCAATGGGAATTGGAACACAGGAAATTTATATTTCTCAACCAATGTGGGTGCGGTTGGGCAGTATGCCGCCCCCTAAAATCCTGCCACCCCAGGCCTAGGTGGCCTCTCCACAAATCTGGGCCTGGTTATGGGCTTCTATGTAAACATTCCACTCCATGTTCTTATATCTCTATGCAGTTTTGGATGCATTATTTAGCTTGTAGGAGCAAGGGTAACTTTTTGGAAGGTGTATATACCCTTCAAAACAATGTACTATACCTCACTTTCAAGGTAGTGCAGTCAGTTACAGTAGGAACCAGATAGCAGGTTCTCTCATGGGCTGTAAGCAGCGTCAGACTGGGGGTCCGGAGCCCAACAGGGTTGCAACATCAGGGGCCCCAACACCCTCCCCAGCCTCCTACCTCTGCAGTAAACACCCCCCCCCCTCGTTTCTTCTTCTTGTGATTGGCGCCAGTGGAGAGGTCAGCAGTTTAACCCTGTCTGTAAGTGTTCCAGTCGATATTTTTCACACCTACAATACCCTAAAACAGCATGGAAGCATTGGGAATTTTGACGTTTTTTCCACCAAAAAGAATGGACAAGCCCAAAAAATATCCATTGTTGTATACTGGAAAAATTCCACTTGCCAGCAACCAATAAGCATTTAGCTTCCCCCCCTCACTTACTTACTGTGCTCAGGTTTGAGTGCTCATCCTGTGGATCCAAGGAATTCCTATCCTCGCATTGTGTTGGATTAGTAAGTAAATGAGCCCCCTTTTGCTTTAATTGCAAGTTGCTTTTCCTAATCACATATTTTCAGTGCATGAAAAAAAGCCAATATTGCCGGCTCATTGTGACTTCAGACCTCCTCCAGCACAGCTTAGTGCAATTTGCATCCCCATTAATTGAATTACTAATGTAATTAACGTCGGGTGAATCACGTTAATTAGAAATAAGACGGGCAGAGAGAAAGGGAGAGTGACACACTGATATGAAGCATCTGGAGTCAGACTAATCTTTCATTTCCATTTACAGAGGGAACTGATTGGTGTGCAATTAGCGCTCCTCTCCCGGGGTGATGGGGGGGTGTTTGGTTCACTGATTCAGAAATCGCTTAGGTACGGCTAAGCCGGTGACATCACAATCTGGGCAAGCGAACTGATGATGTCATAAAATTAGATTTGTTTTTTTTTTTTTTTAAATTTGGTTTCACAAAGATTGGAAGGTGCTCAGATATAAGCAAGCACTTCGATTGCTGTCGTAGGTTGGTGGTTTAATGGGAAGTTGGGGAGGGGAGAGGGAGCCAGTTTCTGTTGCACTCCTTTCTTCCTGTGAGTGTGATTTTCAAATGGCACATCATGGCCCCCTAGGATGTGAGACATCAAAAGAAGAATTTCTTCCCCCAGATAACGTAACCTTTAGGAACTACAGTGTATATATCTATATATATATATGTGAGTATGATTAATATAACCCAGGGTCTCTGAGCTGTAAATGTGACATTTTTTTTCTCCAAGATAGTGAGGATCCTGATGAAATGGAATTTGGTGCAAATACCTTTTTTCTTCTTAGGGCCACAACTGGGGCCAGAGAAGGAGGTTGGGGCAGCAGTAATAGGTTCATGCAGGGTGTGGGTATGGGTCGGCGCCCACTGTGTTTTTACCCAGTGTCCCGCCGACCCTGTCCAACCCTGCCCGCAATACAAAAGGCTTCATTTGAAAGCACAAGTGCAGTTTTGGTCATGGTTGTGTTAATTGATACCATTCAGTATTACATCCAAAGCCATCTTTCTGCATAGAAGCATATTGTACTGGTTTGCCAGCTCCACCTCCTGTTCCAACTCATGAGCAAGCACTTCTATTGTTGCAGGGGAACCTTGGAGTTACTGCCACATTCAGGATTGTGGTAGTGTTACAGTCACCCTGTGTCAATAGACACACTTTTTTTGTGTGGGGGGGGGAACACTGCCTTCTGGGTAAAATCCCCTGCGTCTGCGATGCTTTTGTGTAACTAAATAAGACCCCCATATTTCTGCACCACATTAAATGGGTAATGTAATAAATGGATCAACATTTTCAGGCAACCCCTGCGGTTGTTCGCTTTCAAACAGGTATCCGGTAAATGGCACTTGTTGATTGGTTGCTATGCATTTTTAGATCAGAAGCAAACTTAGCACCATTTATGACCACTGGGGTTTTGCATGCACACTGATATAGAGGGGCAGTGTCAAACTGGGGTGTCCAGGGGCTGACTCCTCAAAGGTCCACCACCTAGGGTTGCCACCTGGTCAGTATTTTACCGGCCTGACTGGTATTTTTGATGGCTGATCCCAGTGTTAGTAATAGGAAAAAATGATAACTATATAGGAAGGCCGGTATTTTTTTTGAAGAAAAGGTGGCAACCCTACCACCACCCCAGCTGCCCCTTTAGTGTAACTTCTCTTACTTGCCACAAACCAATCCGATCACACATGCCTGGCAGGCTACGGGCCTGGGTCAACTGTGTTTTTTCCAGGTATCTCATTGGCCCAGTCCAACTCTGTATGGGGAGGAGGTGCAGGTGATAGGAAATGGGCAGCCCATGTCAGACAAAGGCAGTCATGCCATGAGCATAACTACAGAGACATACCCTGCAACTGCTGGAGAGGGGCAAGAGTTATTCCCAAAGTTTAAGGGACCCTAAAATGATGTCACTGCAGGGCCTTGTAGCTAATATTTATGCCGCAGCAACAACATTGTCTCCATATTTGAGATGCCGAGATGCTTGGGGCTGTTCTACCTGTATCTCTGTTTGGGCTCTTTGTGCTGAACACAGCTTACAGCATGTAAATATGTTCCTGCCAACCACCCCCTCCCTCCGTGCCAATCTGCAGGCCTCTGTAGGCAAAGCTATGGGATGCCACCAAGGTGGGGGGCAGTGCTTGTAGGAGCAAGACTATGGATGTGCTTGCATTGCAGTTGCTGTATTTGGAATAATTAGCCTCCGGCAGAGACTTGCGCGGCTGTCACAAAAACACAGCACGGCTCGGATGTGACCAAGGGAAAAGGGGGAAGGGAACCGCTCAGTCGACAAAAAATTACCACTTCATGCATTAATGCATCTGAATGGAACATAATTTGTGTCGGAGGGGCTGCCAGAGGTCAAGTTGAGCTCGGGTTTTATGAGGAACTAATTCACTTTTCCCCTTTGCACTTAATGAATTAAACACAAAGTGTCCAACATGGAGTCTGCTCCTTCTCCGTAAGTGCCATTGGTCATTCTGCTTTTCATTTGTTGACCAGTCAGAAAAAAACATAGTAAAAGAGTAAAGATGGCCATAGATGTAACAATTATGATCATTTGTTTCAACACACACGTGTAGAGCTGAATCATCAGATATACAGGTGGAAACAATAGAATTCTACATGGATAGGACCATTCAGCACTAACAATGGCCGATGTTCTGGTGCCTTCAAAGGAGCCTGATCAAAATTGTCATGCGAGCTGACCAATATCCAAGTCTTCTGCCAATGTCGGTCGACTCATCTCCCATATCAAGTTAATTTTGTATGATATTATCAGTGAGTCTATGGCCACCTTAAGAGTTAATGCCAGTTGTCTATCTGGGGGGGGGCTTAGAGCAGGGGGGCAGGGGGCTCAGCCTTAAGAACTGGAGAGAATAGACATTTATTCCCCTAGGTACCCATGAAGGCAGTCATTTAGGGTAAGAATTTGGGAGAACTGGCATTTTTTCTTCTAGCTGCACCTAGAAGCCCAGCATGATGCTTAGTTAAAATGAGGTGGTTTGGGGGAATTGCCTGCTCCTAGATACACCAGCCCAGCCTGAAGGCCAGTTGGGGTAAGAATTGGGTATAAAGAGCATTTCTCCTCTCAGATTTACCTGAAAGCCAAGTTTGAAGACCAGTTAAGGTGATAATTGGGGAGAACTGCATTTGTTGTCCTTGGTATACCTGAAAGATCTTTCTTGAATGTCAGTTAGGGTGAGATTTGTGGTGAATAGTTGAATGTTCTTCTAGATGCACCTGAAAGCCCCTCCTGTAGACCAGTTAGGGTGAGATTTGTGATGAATAGGCATATGTTCTTCTAGATGCACCTGAAAGCCCCTCCTGTAGACCAGTTAGGGTGAGATTTGTGATGAATAGGCATATGTTCTTCTAGATGCACCGGAAAGCCCCTCCGGTAGACCAGTTAGGGTGAGATTTGTGATGAATAGGCATATATTCTTCTAGATGCACCTGAAAGCCCCTCCTGTAGACCAGTTAGGGTGAGATTTGTGATGAATAGGCATATGTTCTTCTAGATGCACCTGAAAGCCCATCCTGTAGACCAGTTAGGGTGAGATTTGTGATGAATAGGTATATGTTCTTCTAGATCAGTGATCCTCAAACTTGGCCCTCCAGCTGTTAAGGAACTACAAGTCCCACAATGCAATGAAGGAGTCTGACAGCCACATTCAGGCAAATGCATTGTGGGACTTGTTGTTCCTTAACAGCTGGAGGGCCAAGTTTGAGGATCACTGTTCTATATGCACCTGAAAGCCCCTCCTGTAGATCAGTTAGGGTGAGATTTGTGATGAATAGGCATATGTTCTTCTAGATGCACCTGAAAGCCCATCCTGTAGATCAGTTAGGGTGAGATTTGGGGTGAATATGCATTTGTTCTTCTAACTAAACCTAAAACCCCATCCTATAGGCCAGTTAGTACGAGTTGGAGGAAATTAACATTTTTTCTTCTAGAAATATCTTAAAACCCATTTGGATAGCTAATTAGTGTGATAATTGGGAAGCAGAGACATGTTCTCCTAGACAGACTGTTAGGGTGAGATTTGGCTGAATATATATTTGCTACCCTGAGTATTGTTGGAACTATGCTATAATCCTTGCTGGGAAATAGAGATTGTTAACAGACAAGAGAGAAGGGTCAATACATTCAGACGAGGGTCGACATGCATTATAAACCAAAGTGCCCATCAACTTATTACTGGTGCTACAGGAGAATATAGTAGAAAGCAGGCGCTTAATGAAGTATAACAGTCAATGTGGAAGTCTTTAATGCAATGTGACCTAGAGGTGGTGTCTCAGTGACTTGGGGGAAATCAATTGAAGGAACATGTTTGTATATTGAATGGCGACTTTATTTTACTCAGGAGTTAATAAGAGAAAACCCACAGCAAATCAAATTGCTCAATAGTATAGAGAGAATGATGAGGAAAAAGAGCAAATGTAATAATGGTTTTCAATGTAATATTATGTTAATAGACCCCTGAGCATCACAACTGTAAATAAATATGGACATTGTGTTTTTGATTGGGGGCAGCAGGATAAAGTGAACACAATAGGGATCTAGCCCCTTAGTGAGGGATGTAGAGAATGATATTCTGAGATCATTTGCAATTGTATTTAATTTTCTTTTAATTATTGGTAGTTTTTGGGTCATTTAGCTTCTTTTTCAACTGCTCTCCAGTTTGCAGTTTCAGCCGGCTGGTTTCTAGGGTCCCTAGCAACAGGGCCGATTCTGGGCTGCCGGCGCCTGAGGCAGCAGCCCCGATGCCGCCCTTCCCGCTCCACGCTTAAAAATCAGCGTCAGAGAGGGTCAAAAGGGGGCGGTATCCCTAGCGTATTGAGCGCAATTGCGCTCTCTGCACTAGGGGAGCCGAATTTCCAGGTTAAAGCTTTTTGCCGCCCCTTGTAACCGGCTGCTCTGTGCCGCCTGAGGCAAGGTTCTCACCGGCCCTGCCTAACAACCATGCATTGATTTGAATAAAAGACTGGAATATTAATAGGAGAGTCCTGAATAGGAGTTATACAAAGTAGCAATAAAAATAAATTTG
>CM044437.1:7391063-7402035 GCA_024363595.1 Xenopus borealis | reverse complement strand
CACAAGCACAAAACATCATGTACAACATTTATACACACTTCTTTAGTTTAACTTTCCTTTTAAGGATCTTGAGCTCACTAAAGAGCTGACACATTGTCTCAGCAAGTGCCACCTCCATAGGCTCTTAGCAGGCACAATATGGGGCAGAAAGTGTCAGAAATTTGCAAATTCTTCTACATTTCTGCCACCAGCAAAAGAGGCAAATGAGTTAACTAAGTCAGCAGGCAGGTTGGCTAAATGACTGGGGCGCTGTAACAATGAAGGGCATTGGCTGGTGACCTGTATATTATTACTTGACAAGCCATCAGATCCTCGAGCTCTCCAGGAGACCTTCTTCACCTCGCCTTCTGTCACAACTGTCATATTCCCACTAACTGGACTTTCCTTCTACTGCTGTGGGGGGAATATGGCAGATTAATAAGACACAATAGGAAAAGAAGGTTCTGTAAACATGTCAGGAGGAGAAAGTACAATGTTGATTTGGAGTCTGAGACATGAGCGCCCGGAGTATTGTCCTTGCTCTTCCGAAGTTCCAAACCAAGAGTGGATGGATATTATCCTTAAAGGGCAAGGAAAGTGTAAAATAGAATAAGGCTAGAAATGCTGTATTTTGTATACTAAACATAAACATGAACTTACTGCACCACAAGCCTAATCAAACAAATGATTTATGCTTTCAAAGTTGGCCACAGGGGGCTGTCATCTTGTAACTTTGTTATACATCTTTGCAAGACTAGACTACATACACATGCTCAGTGTGATCTGGGCTTCTTAGGGATCGTCATAAATGATCAAAAAACAAAGCTGCTTGAGTTCTGCATGGCTGGTAAGTAAGGCAGGGGCTGCCCCTGTTGTTCATACGTATGATTGTTTCCCTGCCAGAAGTTAGGGACCGTCTGACAATTCCTATCCACACCACTAAAAGAAGGGAGAATTTCACTGCATACAGTCAGGTTTCTTATAAAAATGGTCCACATTTTTTAATCAAAGGCTATTGGAGATAGATTTATTTTTCATTAAAGAAAGTAAAAATGGGAATTTATTTCTTTGCCTTTCCTTGCCCTTTCAACATTCTTGTAGAATTTGAAGCTAAGCTCCCTCTGCTTTGTTATATGCTTTTTAAAGGGGCAGTAGAGTGTGATATCAACATCCCTTGCCCATAGAACATTTATTCAGGGCCCAATAGTCAGGCACTGCTGTAAGATAAATGAGGGATAATGATAATCTATGATAGGCGCATAGGAACGTACATATGGGCACAATTCATTAAATGGGAACTATAATGAAAATGTGATATTAGCTTCAGCATAAGGAAATAAGACACTTTCTAAATACAATTAAATATTCTGTGCTGTTCCTGAAATAATCAAGTTTATCTTCACTGTTCCTCTCTCAGCATCTGTTTCTCTTCATTCAGGATTTTGGTGTCAGATAAATGATCCAATATATCTTATAGGGGGCTCCTTTTGCCTAGAACAGGGGTTCCCAAACTTTTTTGATCTGGGGACCGGTACTTCGGCAAATTGTTTTTGCAAGGACCGGAGGGGGGGGGGTTTGAGGGGTCGGCATCCAATTCTGGTCGGCATCACAAATTCACTAACACCGACTCTGGTGAATTTTCACTAGCGAAGTAGATAGACTAGCGCAACTTCACACCCTAACGCCAGACGAAGTTGTGCACTGACGAAGGATCGTAATTACGCTAATTCACTAAGACGAAAATTTTTGTGAACGTTACCTCTCACGTTATAGAAGTTCAATAAAATAGATAGGAGTTTGAAAAAAACGCTGGCGTGTTTTACCTTTTGTAGGGTGATAGTCTGAAAAAGAGCGGAATTTTTTTGGGGGTTACCCTCCTTCCCCCCTACATTTCCTAACATATGGCAACACAACTATACAGGGGGCACATGTAGGGCAATAGGACAACTTTATTTTATTTATTAAAGGTTTCCTGGGCTTGTGTAGTGGAATGTAGTGGCTGTAACATGTACTTCTATTATACTTTGAAATTCGCGCCGTATGCAAATTAGGCTTCGCTAATGTAAATGCGCTTTGCCTGGCGAAGTAACACTAGCGCAACTACGCTACCGTTTGCCGACCTGAGCGTAACTTCGCACTTTAGTGAATTTGCGTAGCGCTGGCGAAAATTCTCCTTGCGAAGTGCGGCGAACGTTAGCAAAGGCAGCGCTTTTTTTTCACCGCTTAGTGAATTTGCCCCAACGTCAGATGAAGGCCACAACAGGACCATATTCTTACTGGCTGATCAGTGCTGCACTCTGCATCTTGTGCCAAATTTTTTTATCCAGAGTGGGCTTCGCAGCTATTGCGGGGGGCGGGCCCTGACCCCCCCCCCCCAGTTCATCTCTTAATAGAACTTTGCACTTACATTCCTAAATAACCTCTATGTTGTTGTTTTAGGGAATTATTCCATCCTGCAGCATCAAACTCAAGGAGCGAGCACTACTGAGCGTTTCCCATTTAAAGGGGAAATATACCTTTATCATCAACAGGGACCCAATAAATGGGTTTTAATTAAACTTTTAATGAAAGCAAAAATCCATACTTCAGCAGTGCCACTAAAGAACCATTTACTTTTCTCCTTCATTTTTCAGTGGTGGGATTTGTTGGGGGGAAGATATTTCGGCAGACTTCTAGTTAATTAAACTGTTTAATGAAGTCCTTACTCATTATGCCCAGAGACACAAGCAGGACAAAGTCATTATATACAGAGATTTTTTTTTCCACGTCCTTGGAAATAAGCATTGCCACAAGTATGATGTAGAGAGTGATATTCTGAGACCATTTGCAATTGGTTTAATTTTGAGTTATTTAGATTTTTATGCAGCAGTTTGCAATTCCAGCAATAAAGGATTATGGATAACCCATAACCCTAAACCTAACCCACATTTACCTAGCAACCCTGCATTAATTTGAATAAGAGACTGGAATATGAATTGGAGAGGCCTGAATAGAAAGTATTAAAAAGTAGCAATAACGAAAAAAAAAAAAAAATTTTATATGGGGTCAGTGACCCCACATTTGAAAGCTGGAAAGATTCAGAAGAAGATGGCAAAAAAAATTAAAATCTATAATAAAAAAAAAATGAAGGCCAATTGAAAAAGTTGAAAAGTTGCTTGATTTCATAAAATATTAAAAGTTAACTTAAAGGTGAACCACCCGATAGACGGACAATTACCCAATGATCAAATATTTAGCAGGGGAAAGGCATCAGAAGATGACATCTATTTTGAAGGTCCCAACTACAATCCAGGGATAAGGTTGCCACCTGGCCAGTAAAAATGATGGTTGATCCCAATGTTATTAATAGGGAAGAAACATAAATATATAGGAAAGCCAGAAAAGGTGTCAACCCTATCCATGATTAACTTAGAGCCCCTGCAAAACTGGTATTCATGAGGCACAAGCAGGGGTCCCCACTCTTTTTTGGAGCCCCTTTTACATTTCTTTAGAACTTCTAGTATTTCTGAGGTCCCTTTTGATACAACAGCTCAACTGCTATAACCCAAGACTAGTGTAAGTCAGTAGACTCTTGTGAGAAGGACCTCTCTATCATTTGCACCCATTTGTATGCCATTATCTGTACTTGTTGTACTGATTACGGAAGAACGCTTAGCACTTTATAAATAAAGGCAAAGTATATGAGAAGAGTCAGCCCTGTTTAATCTCCTCCTCCACCTCCTTTTCCACAGCTATTGATTTTCTATGGATTCCCTTCCTGGAGCATCTCCAAGATCCAGTTTCTACAATTAACATTCTACATGGATCCAATAATGACTAATAAAAAATGATCCTCTCCCATGTTCAGCTTTAACTGCTTGGGCTCCTGTCTGAGTGGGAACACAG
Source organism: Xenopus borealis (assembly GCA_024363595.1). Taxonomy (NCBI): domain Eukaryota; kingdom Metazoa; phylum Chordata; class Amphibia; order Anura; family Pipidae; genus Xenopus; species Xenopus borealis. Next base: position 7,398,171 of record CM044437.1, on the reverse strand, counting down.
TGGCTGGCATTTAGGAACCGGAAATTGGCTCGAAATGATCTAAGAGGCAATTATCAGGCTGGCAAGCGGAAAGTAAATTAGGTCACTTTGTGTGTAGGAAACGCATTTGCTTTTCAGGTTTCGCCACATTCTTAAACATCTCATAAAGGACAAACTTTTGCATCTCCTTTATGTCCTTTAAGATTTAAAGGGCCATATCCCATTATAATGAACTTCTGCAGACTGTGAATTAAATATCAATCTTCTTGAACTATCTTTGGCAATGCCATTACACTCTTGTTTACGATGATTTGGGGGTTTTAAGTAACGTCTACCTACTATTAGGGTGATGGCTCAGGGAACGTTTTGGAAACACTCAATTTTCTGCAGTTGGGGAAATGCCCCTCTTTTTATTTTATATCACCAGCAGTATTAACATTTCAAGGGGGTACATCCTCCCTTCATCAGGATCATGTACCCCCCAAAACGTTGAAACTGTTGGTGATATAAAATATAAAGAGGGGTTTTTCCCCAACTGCAGAAAATTGTGTGTGTGAATCTGTGAACAAATGTTGCTGTTGCTGTGGGACCTTGCCAGGTCAATGGAAGGCCAGCACCCCCAATGCAGTAAAAGTGAACTACAGGAGTGTGCTTGATCCAACATATTTCATGGAACGTTTTATCACCCACACTAAATTTCCTCCAGCATAGGCAAAAAAAATCTGAAAATACCTTTCTGTTGGTGCCTCTTTGTGGTGTTACAATGTGAAGGTAACCAGATAACAACTCCCTAACACAAGATAACAGCTGCCTGGTAGATCTAAGAACAGCACTCAATAGTAAAATCCATGTCCCACTGCGTACTATTCAGTTACATTGAGAAGGAAAAACAACAGCCTGCCAGAAAGCAGTTCCCCCCTAAAGTGCTGGCACAAGTCACATGACCAGGGGCAGCTGGGAAACTGACAAAATGTCTAGCCCCATGTCAGATTTAAAAAATGAAATGTAAAAAAACCTGCTTGCTCTTTTGAGAAACGGATTTCAGTGCAGAAGTCTACTGGAGAAGCACTATTAACTGATGCATTTTGAAAAAAACATGTTTTCCCATGACAGTTTCCCTTTAAAGCTAGTCCAACCAGGGAGGAGTTTTGGGAAGGGTAGTCGGACCTTTGTCAGAGCAATAATGGGCAGCTCGTTGGGGGGGGAAGTGTAGATATAACAACAAATGATCCATATTGAGGCACAGTTTTTTTTTTTAAGTCCAACCAACCAGTTACTCCAATAGTGGCATTGGGTTTGTTCCTGTGTGTGATTTTAATTATGTTTTTTTTTTAATATTTAGCCTTTCTCCAACCTCAAATATAAATGACTGTGTGGTTCCCAAAAGGTCCAAGTAACCAGGAGGTGGGTTACGTGGCAAGATAATCTGTTTCCTATTTGTGTGTATGTTTACATTCTTTACATCTGGGTTTTCCTGGAGCTACCGCCATTTCCAGGTTGGAATTTAAATAACTGTGTGGTTCCCTGACTTCTTCCCTGATGTTTCCTATTTGTGTGTTTCTGGAGCTAACACCAGGTCTAGTGTAGTGGTACCTCCAGGGTTCCCCAAAGTCAACAGTCGAAATGCTCACCATTCATCATAAAAGGAATGATGGAAACCATGTGGAAGTGCATGAGTATGTTTAGACACAAGATCCTGAATGAACAAAATCTCCATTCTGGCCATTTCAGAACACCTGCCCTTGTGGGTGAATTCATAAATGAACCCTTAAGTATTTCAACTTGGCTTTAGACGTTGTTTTATGATTTATGCCGGTATCCATCTGCTTCTGAAAGGGGTGGGGGTAAACCCAAGAATAATAATGAGAGAAAATGTAATTTTTAATCAGCTTTTCCAATATACATTAATTAAAATGCTTCAAAGGTTTTTAAAGTTCTGTGTATATGTAATTGCAATAGTAAAGCCGCATTTGCCAATCCCTTTCTGCGCTGCTGGTTCTGACTCTTGAAAACAGTGCAGCCAAGACCCTTTTCCCTGCAATGCCTTGTATGCTTCTGCAAAGTTCTGGGAATTAGCTGGCTTCTGTTACATTGTTTTGATGGAATCATATATGTAATATATCGTTTTTGGGTTGGCCAACCCTTTTACAAATTATAACTCACTTTAGGCCCCCCCAATAAAGAAAGAAAGGCAAAGACGCAATAAGCAGCCCACGTTACTCTTCAATGCATCCCTGTTTATAAACATTTATAAATAACACAACATGATCTGAAAAAACTTGTGCAAATTCCCATGCCTAGTGTCCAACTGGGAGACTAGACATCTAATAACGTTATTATCCCAAAGAACAACATTTTTCTTTGTCTTGTGTTTTGGTTTCTGTAAACATTAAACACCCTCTGCAGCCCCACAGGGTCTTCGGTTGACATCGTGCCGGAGAAACCAGCAACCGCGGGGACCTGGCAACCTGCTCGATAATGTGTCGGCGTTCCCACTCGTCGTTAGAGAACATCGTCCATCGCCCATCAAAATCATCCTCCTGTTTAACCTGCTGCCACTGTGATGACGAATACAATGTACTACCACTAATGGTCCTTTCAACGTCTGCTATCTGGAGAATTGTAGAAGAGCTTGTGGTTCCTCTAGCATCATGCGAGACATTCATCCAAAGCTAGAGGTACTGGCAACGGCTTCAAGTTTCAAGATCAGAGTCTCCTCTTCTCTTTCTCAATATATGTGCTTGATTACATAAACCTCTGTTTAGTGCAACTTGTTTCCCAGAGAGGAAAAAGTATAAGTGTTGGTGACACCTATCGAAAAATATACTGTTTGTTCTCTTCCGAGCTTCTTCCTGCTTTCCAACACTATTAACAAGGACGGAGAAAGGAGATAAAACACAAACAGACATTACAAAAAAGGCATAAAAGCTCTGTCTTCGATCAGGCTGAAGGACAGGTTTCTCAGATCCTGAGATGAGCCAACAGTCTTGTACCCTAGTTGCATTAGGACTTCTCGACAGGCATTCTGGGTGAATTCGACCATGTCGTAGGACAACGTTAGTCTCCAGCTTTCTGCTGTAGCCGCAGAATTTCTAACAGTTCCGTACTTGTGTTTGGCTGACGACTGGTCGCCACGGGTATTATTCAGGATCCATCGCTCCACGTTTCCATCTGGTGGGATGCCTACAAAGTCATAGATCTCTTCCATCTTTTTCATAGGGTTACGGGCCAGATCCTCATACCTTAGAAGCATATATCGTCCCTTCAGCCATGGGGGTCGGCTAAACCCAGTGGAGATAGAATTTAAAAAGTCTTCACAAACCATGGTCAGTTGAGTAACATCCAAATTATATGGTCTACGACCAGTGGCCCGCCAGATCCTCCACAGTCTGTAAGTGTCCCGGAAAGTTTCACTACGAGAAGCTAATATGCCTCTGGGGTCCCTCACTAACTGGATTACCTTCAAATTTAGCCGGGGATCTTCTATCAAAGCTCGTAAGTCACTGACTTCAGGCACCCGGACTGTTTTGATAGCCATGTGTCCATGATCCTTGCAAGCTTCCATAGCCAGTGTCAGATTCAAACTGCTGCATTTCTTAGCACAGTCACCTTCCTCTAAATAGATATCTGTAGGCCCTAATGCATCACAGACTGGATAGGAACAAAGAGCCTTGCTCGCTCCCCTCCTGAATAGTTTATCAGTGGTGTGGTTTACAGGCTGCGGTTTAATATAGTTTTCCAAAAAGAAGAGGTCACAATCATAAAGGCTCCTCAAAAGATCCCTACTGGCCCCCAACATAACTCGTCGATCAGAAGGGCTCTTATTCTGGGGCATTTTTGGGATCAGTGTATACTGGACATGGTAAAGGGGTTCAAACATATAGAAGACATCAGAATGCTGATTGAAGAGTTGACCTACAAAGGAAGATCCACTGCGGGTGGTGGCCAAGATAAGAATATGTATCTTTCTGGAGAAATTGGAGGCCAACAGTTGATTGTCCTCACACAACTTGTCTGGCGAGTCTGTGGGGTCTAAGCCAAGGCTGCAATTGGCTGGATTAGGAACTGGACACATGGGGAAGGATTTGGTGGTGAAAGTACGGATTGCTGTGTACTGGATAGCAATGGAGGCCAGGGCTAGTAAGATGATAGCCTTCCAAGAACATTGCATGGCTGGAAAAAAGTCATTGAGCCTTCTCCTTTCTGTTGTTGGCTCTGTACCTACAAGATCAATCAAATCAGAAAGCTGTTAAATATTAAGACATATTTTATATGTATTCTTCATTTAGAATTATGAGTTTAGACTGGAATAGTGGTCTGTTGGGATGGAAGAGTTGGACAGGTCTACTAAGACAATTTGGCAATAGTAATACCCTTTACACATCTAGGGTGTTATGTTGCAATTTACACACTTAATGGCCAAAGGTCACAAACTCTTCTGTCTAGGCCACCCCTAAAGTTAGTTCTACTGCTGTGGCTGGGTCCCTTTGCCCAAGTGGGCCTTCCATAGAACAAGAAAACTAATAATATGAGTTTCTTATACCTTTAAGAATACTGTTATCACTGATTTACTTTATGAAATTATGTGACCTGCAATAGCATGCACTGTCCTTTCTTGATATGTCCACTAGGGAAGAAATATATATATTATACACAAAACCCGTGAATATCTTGTAAATTATATACTTATAAATGGTGAGTTCTGATGTCCTCAGTTATAAACGGTGAGTTCTGATGTCATTTCTGTCACATGACTCACTGAAACTTGTGTATTATAATAAATAAATTAAGCCAAGTTGCAAATTATGAGGATATTAGAAGTTACCTCGGAGTTCCACGACCTGTGTAAAAACACTCACCCTTCGGCCTCATGTTTTTATATGGTCATGAAACTCCTATAATTTATAACAGGGGGTACTTTATTCACTATATGAAGCTGCTTAATCCACCCCTGCCCCAGTCAGTCCTAATCATGTGTTATAGTGCTCTCCCAATAAACCAGCTACATAGCACCATCTGTCTTGAAACTGAGTGACATTGGTTTAAGACTCAACATAAAAGACCTGAAGGCGAAGGACACACACACAGCCAAACATAAATCTATGGCAACGTGCCTGAAATACTACAAACAAGGTGTAATTCATGGCATTCCTACATTTGGAAACAAATCATGCTTACCATAAGATGCAGTAATGTGACTCTGCTTCCCAAGTTCTAACAGCGGGTCAGGTTTTCACTTTGGGCCCTTTGTCCTAATCCTTGAGTGGGCATCTTCTATTGTGTCACTGGAGCAAAACAAACACTGTGTAAGTCTCATGGAAGTAGACCAGGTCTGTGTTGACATGGGTGAGGAGGGGGGACCACTATGAATAGTACATTGTTTCTAGAGCTGGTAAGTTAGCCAGAATGAAGGAGAAATGTAATCGGAATTCCTCCAGCGCTAATTTAGACAAATGGTTGCAGAAAGTGATGGATGAACAATGGCGGAGAAGGTCACTGAAGAAAGTATTTGAGGCAGAGGAGGCAACGAGAATGACAGAACTCCTCGTTGTGTAGTAAACGTTCCCCTTGTATTTTACTATTTCAACTCAAGAAAATCAAAGACCAAAGTTGTGACCAGTGAAAGAGGCATTTATGTACCACCAGAAAATTCATGTAAACGTGCCACTCCAAGAACATTTATATCAGTTACTTTTTGGGGGGTATACAATGCCTTTCTAGACTGCCTCCTAAAATGCTGTTTGTTTGGAGAGGGGTCACTGACCCAGGCAAACGGAAAACAGGCTTTCTGCGAGGCTACATTCCTACTTGAGTTGCTCTTTGGTTGGTAAGTTTCCCGACACGGCTGGACCCTCAAAGCAACTGTTGGGTCTCCTGCCCCTATTATTACTCCTTTGACAAATGACTAAGTCACTATGAATCCAACGCGTTTTAGGCAAAACCCACCAGTGTTATCTCTGGAAAGCATTGCTGCAGGCTCAAAACTCTCCAACCAACCATTTATTGATTTATCAGCCATCGCATTCAATGTGACCCATTCTGCTTATTATTTCAGCAATACTTTCCACGTGGCAGACAAAGTGCCATATTGATTATATCATTCACACCATTAGGTCCCCATTTCCATTCCATTTTGTCTGCATTAATGATTTTTTTTTCCTTTTTAAGCAGAAACAGTTATACAAAGTGGTTGAAGCTAATGTCAGCAGGTTCAATTTTATCTAGTGTCTGAAGGGTGGCCACCTGTCTGGCATTATCTTGGCTTGACCGATAAAAAAAGGGCATGTGGTGCCAGTAGTAGGGAAGGCAAAGGAAGATAAGAGATGAAAAAAAGGATGACCTTTATTTCTAAAGAAGGTGTAATTGCTTGCTCTTAGTTTCTCACTAGGCTCAAGGAACACAACCAAAGGCATTCTCTTCTAAACACCCAAGATTTTGAGGAACAAGTCAAGGGGGCAATGAGCAGCAACAGGGTTTGATTAAGGAAAGGGAAATTAATTTTGAGAGCGGAATGGAAAATGGATGAGAACAGACTTTCTCTAACACATTTTCTTGTGGGAAAGACATTCCCTTAGGGGCCACAGCTGTTTTAATAGAAAGGGGTCAACTTAAACGCAGGCCTCGGTGCTAAGTCTGCAAAAATGCATGACTGTATAGCTATTCAGCGATTGATAAAACATCACGGTGACTTGAAAGTCCTAAGGGGAACAGTTAATATCCTGAAAACGATCGCCACAAAAAGAGGAATAAAGAAGAAAGAATTCAGAGCGATGTGTTTATGTGCCGTTGTTATAAGGCAGAAAACTGGTGGTATCTCCAGCCGCAATAAACCATAGCTGAGCGACGTGGAACCCCCCGGCTGAATATGTATGTTCTCACTTATAAATGTCTCCAATTCAGGAGTCGTTTTCCACATGGTTTGAAGCACTTTAAATCTTTATTCCGGTATCCCGGCAACCGGAATAGCAATTCAGGCCTAAAATTTACTGATTTTGGAGTAGGGGAATGTTTGTTTGCTTTATTCTTTCTCCTTTCACAACTCCCTTCCTCCTTCTAACGCTGGGGTTTTAAGACCTTTCTGATTCAAGACCCCCTTTAAGGTCCAACTTTGGTAACACTAATTCCAGGT
>CM044437.1:7309109-7328923 GCA_024363595.1 Xenopus borealis | reverse complement strand
ATACCCCAGAACACACAGCAGGATAAATACAGTGCCAATTCCATGTATAATACCCCAAATCCATGTATAATACCCCAGAACACATGGCAGGATAAATACAGTTCCAACTCCATGCATGCTACCCCAGAAAACATGGCAGGATAAATCCAGTGACAATTACATATATAATACCCCAGAACACATAGTAGGATAAATACAGTGCCTATTCCATGTACAGTACCCCAGAACACATGGCATAATAAATACAGTGCCTATTCAATATATAATTCCCCAGAACACATGGCAGGATAAATACAGTGCCAATTCAATACATAATGCCCTCAGATCAAGTAGGGAGGAATCTAATTGGGAGAAGCTTCCTGCACAAGGAATTAATTCCTAGGCTTTCTGAACTCATGTTATCCTTGGTTGCTGTAGGAGCTGCCAAGGAAGAGTAGGAAAAGTATCTATGAGAGGAAAATTAGTGGGTGCTGATAGCTGTAGTCCTACAACAAATGAAGGTTGTTGTATTAGTTGTATTAAGTAAAATAAAGTTGTCAAGTAAAGTGATTGGGAATTCTGTAGAATATGATAGCGGAGTCTTATTTCTAAAGGCACGTGCCTCACTGGATTATGTTGGGGGGTGGATTTGTCAAACTAATCTTCAATTTTATCACAACATCCCCTTGTCTCCGCAAAAGTTCTCTTTGCCAAACCCCAAGGTGTGCCACCAGCCATAGCATACTCACTGGGAAATGCTGACCCCTAGTGGTCAATACACCGAAGAACTCTAGTTAAAGGCTTGGTTTTTACCTCTGTTCATGGTAAAGGGGAAAAAATAAGGTATAGAAAATGGGAAAAACAATAGGGGTATAGACGCAAAAATCCGATCATACAAATCGAGGATTTGTAAGATTTTCGGGTCGTGTGTGGAGTGTCCCAACATTTATCTTGCCCAACATGTCCCAACATTTATCTTTGTGTGTATTGCAGATAGTACGATTTTCAGTGGGAGACTGCCGCTATGTTTTTATCGTACAACTTTCGTACGATCCCTGACAGGGGCAGAATATCAGCTGACCTGTGCTTTTACTACTTTATTTGATCTGAAAGTTAGTGGCAGGTCAGGAGATGGTGAAGTCCGATCGTTTGAATCATCGAACGATCCGATCTTTGCGTCTATGGCCAGCTTAAAGGAGAAATTGAGAAAGACGGATGATTAGTGGAGGACAGCCTAGCCGGTAAAATACCTACAAGGGCCATGGCCGGTATTACAAATTTATCCACAATGTAGTTGCTGGTAATTTGTAATACCCTTACAAAAAGCCCTCGGCCCTTCACTTTAAAGTTATTTGTTCCAGGACCAGGCCCGGCCCCAGACTGGCAATCTGTGGGTTAGGGCAAATGCCAGATGGGCTGCTATAAGGTGCCATAGAAAGTCAGTGTTTAGTGGGCTGGTGGGGGCTGTTTGGGCCTCCTTGAGGGCTGATTGGGCCTCTGTGTACCTGAAATGCCAGGGCCTATTTTAATTCTCAGTCCAGTCCTGTCCAGGACGCTGTGGTGGCTCCACCCCCTTAAGTGTCACAGCCCTGTCCCTTTTGCGTGTCATTTCCATGACACTACCCCTTTACATCGTTCCCGCCCCCCAGCACCAGCCGGTATTTTTATTTTTTTAAAGGTGGCAACCCTAGCCTTATCCTGTGCTGATATAGTGAATAGTGCCAGTTATAGTGCAGTCTTCCTGCTGCAGAACATCTGTTATGCTGCTGAATCGCTGAATGCTAATCATCAAACACTATCTGCTGCTACATGGCAAAGTATACGACCGTATGTGTAACTGAAACATCACTTTACAAGGTTTTATTTTTTAGCATGAATGGGCTGTGAAACTAAAACTTGGCACACAACATATTTAGCAAGTGCCTGTTTTTGAGGTTATTTATAACTATGGGGTGTTAGTTTTTTTTCTTTTTTTTTTGTAATGAGTACAGGGAGAATCAAGCGAGGCTCTGGAAAATCTGGTAACCAGAAGTCCAAAGACTTATCTTTCTGTTCAGGCCATTTCCTATTCCTATTCCAGTCTTTTATTCAAATCAATGCATGGTTGCTAGGGTAAATTGGACCCTAGCAACCAGATGGATGGAATTGGAGGGCTGCTGAAAAAAAGCTAAATAAGTAAAAAAAAAACACAATTAATTAAAAACAAAAAAAAGGTAATTTAAAGGTGAACAACACTGCATTGTCTGTTGCACTCTATCTGGCACTTTCCTGTCTTTAATGCCAAATCATTTCCTTGTACAGCCACTGTACAAGGAAAGTGCAGAAAACATCATTCCATTCTGCATTCTTAGAGGGTTATATACATAAATATAGGACATACCTCCCAACTGTCCCTTTTTCAACGGGACAGTCCCGCTTTTGACAGCTCAATCGGCAGTCCCGTGTTTGTACTGGAAAGTCACGATTTCCTATGCACTGAACAGCTAAAAAAGGATACTATGTTTCTAACTCCATTGGTTTTTGGCAGAGAGCACAGAACAGCCACGAGGTGCAGATAAGATACTTTTGTAACAATTTTGAGCTAAGCAAATAAGTAATTGAAACAATTTAGATAAACAGGTCCCTTGGGAGAAGTTGGACTAACAGCTTAAAGGGCAATTCATTAGCAAAACTGTATTAACTGATAAAACCACAGAAATGTGATCAAACTTTCATAACCTGCCAAATTTTGTAAAATGAACATGGTAATTAGGGGGTGTGACCAAAAATGGGCGTGGCCATACAAATTCAGCAAAAATTTTTGTCCCTCTTTTTATTTCCAAAATTTTGAGGTATGATAGGATACTCTTTTTTTTTATTTCAAAAGGAGGGGGCTTGTATTTAAATTTGAGGGTCTCTTACTGTGCCCCTTGTTCTGTGCGTGTTTTTTTAAAGCAACCGCTTGAGCTGTAGAATTGGGACAAAACATGAAACACAACACGGATATATTTTATCAAGCTGACTGATAAATGTCGTACCTGTGAGCCGGAAGAATCATTTTTTTTACCATTTTGTCAACTACAAAGGGAACTCTGTGCCGCGCTCTCCTGGAAGGTTTAATTTAATTCGGGTGACTTGTTCCTGGATCTTCCACTTGATTTCATTTCTCTCCATGTACCAAAGTCAGTGGGTAAAGCAAATTATACCTGATCTGAATTGGCTGAAATTCAATTACAGGCACACGATGCACAAGGTTGGTTTTCTGAAAGCTCTCTAGAAAATGTTCAGTATCTCAGTGGTGGAACTATTGGGGGAGCAGGGGGTGTGATTGGGTCAGAGCCTACACCCCCTCAGGGCCCCCCCCGACAGCTAGCCCACCGCTGATTCTGGGCGAGTATGGAGGGGGTGGGTGGGGCCCAGCTGCAGGTGGGTGGGGACCAGCTGCAAGTGGGTGGGGACCAGCTGCAAGTGGGTGGGGACCAGCTGCAGGTTCGTGGGGACCAGCTGCAGGTCCCCCCCTCTATTACGTTACGGACTGTGAGTATGTACCCAAACTACTAAGCAGGACTGGACTGAGAATCAAAATAGGCCCTGGCATTTCAGGTACACAGAGGCCCAAACAGTCCCCACCAGCCCACTAAATACTGACTTTCTATGGGACCTTATAGCAGCCCATCTGGCATTTGCCCTAACCCACATATTGCCAGTCCGGGCCTGCTACTAAGTATGGAATAGACCAGTCTAGTTTGCTTATACAAGTATGGGAGCTTTAGAGCTTTTAGTCGCCTGACAACAAATAGCCTCTTCTTCGGGCGACTAATCTCCCCGAACTGCCTCCCCGCCAGCTAGAATCTAAATTGCCATACAGCAGCAGCCCCGATGCCGCCCCCCCCTTCCCGATCCATGCTTAAAAATCAGTGACGGAGTGGGTCAAAGGGGGGCAGTTAAAGGACATGTCAACCCCAAAAATAATTTTTATGCCTAATAAAAGAAAATTGATTCTAAGCACATTTTCTATGGTTTTTAAGTTATTTGTACATGTATTGCTATTGAAAACAGTGTTTGTCTGTCCCTTCCTATTCTCTGTACTGGTGACTCTGGATCCGAGTGCCATCACGCGGTGACGTGATTTTAAAAGTCGCTCAAAATTGCCTCGTCAGGCAATTTTGAGTGACTTTTAAAATCGCGTCGCCGCGTGTGAATAAGCGCAGGCGACTTTACGTATAGCAGTTGCAGACCGCTACCAATCTATTCGGGGAGATTCATCACGGCGATTAGTCGCCGTGTGGCCTTACCCTTACACTTACAGCAGTTGCAATTAATGGAATCCCTGAACTCTCTCCTACTGAGTTTCCACTTCCACTTTTCCACTGCCACAGTAAATCATTGTAATTTCTTTTTGTATGCAAAAGGGGTGACCCCCTAATTAGCAAAATAAACCAGCCCTGATATTTCCAGCTCACACCAGAAGAGTGAGTGCAACCTCCCAGCAAGCCGGCCTGTATAATAAGCTTTGGGCTCACCTCCCGATTCCCCCGACAGCACCCCTAATTATTCCACGCCTGGCTCACATCTGTGATTGCACCACAGCCTGTCCCTCCTGCTGTTCCTGAGGCACCCCCCGTCTCAAAACCTTGGCAGGTTCATGATTAATGCCACTCGTCTCTAGAAATAATTATAATTTATGGGGAATATCAAACAAGGATATCATGCATTATTCTAGAAATTAGCTTTTATTTGCATGTTCTATTTCGTTACATCTGGCTTCTCCACCAAGGACTACACAGGGGACGAGATATGATGGGGCGCATTAAAAAAAAATGCACTTAAAGGAATAGCCACGTTACCTTATGACTTATGAGCAGTGATATAGTTGTATAACATGGTGGCGCCATAAAGAAGGAAATTGTTGCTTAAATAAAAGATGAAATATAATATAAATATATATTAATATAAATCCCCCAGGGCTATTTTTCTGCAAACTCCAGTGAATTGTATTGTATTAGCAGACTGTAGGTTTAGAAAACAAAGGTCCCTAAGGGCAGATAGCTAGAATTGGAGATACCTGGTGGTAAGGTGGTTTCTGGTTAGAACATGGGGTTTGTATTCCAGAACACCCCACCCCCCCGATTAGTTATGGCAGGATGGGCCTCACCCCTTGTTTATAAGATAGATAGATTTAATACTAACTATATGGGATCCCTTATCTGGAAACTCACTTTCCAGAAAGCTCAGACGTACAGGAAAGCAAATAATTAAACAAAAAAGAAAAATGTCCTTTTTCTCTATAATAATAAAACAGTAGCGTGTACTTGATCCCGACTAAGATATAAATAATCCTTATTGGAAGCAAACCCAGCCAATTGGGCTATTTCATGTTTGAATTTTTTTTTTTTTGCATTCTAAAGGCATATTCATCCAAATTATGGAAAGATTCTTGTCCGGAAAATAGATCCCATACCTGTGTATTTATAGTCCTTAGACTGAATGGGAGTTATAAGTAGAGGTCATAGGGTAAGAAAATGTCCCCTTTCCTGCAATGGTTTGTTCCAAGAATGTTTGTTATGGGTATTGACTGCCTTGAGACTAGGATCATGGGAAAAACCCTCAGATGCTCATAACTGGCAATGCCATTGAGACCCACATGGGCTGTTGAGCAATTCCCTAGACTGAACCTTCTATCAAACCCTATTTCTGAGGAGGAAATTAAAATTCTGCAGACAGAGACCCTTGCCTCTGTCCTTGTATAAAAGGCACCTATCTAGTGCTACCAATCCCTATTTCTGTAGGGAAATGAGAGCAGACAGTAACCCAACACTTCCCTCTTGTCTCTGTCTCTATATATTAGGTAACTATCTAGTGCAACCAATCCCTATTTCTGTAGGGAAATAATGAGAGCAGACAGTAACCCTTCCAACACTTTCCTCTTGTCTCTGTCTCTATATATTAGGTACCTATCTAGTGCTACCAATCCCTATTTCTGTAGGGAAATAATGAGAGCAGACAGTAACCCTTCCAACACTTTCCTCTTGTCTCTGTCTTTATATATTAGGTACCTATCTAGTGCTACCAATCCCTATTTCTGTAGGGAAATAATGAGAGCAGACAGTAACCCTTCCAACACTTTCCTCTTGTCTCTGTCTTTATATATTAGGTACCTATCTAGTGCTACCAATCCCTATTTCTGTAGGGAAATAATGAGAGAAGACAGTAACCCTTCCAACACTTTCCTCTTGTCTCTGTCTTTATATATTAGGTACCTATCTAGTGTTACCAATCCCTATTTCTGTAGGGAAAACAAAATGCAGGTGGTTATCCTCTAAAACACCCCCTTTACTCTTTATCTGGTGTCACCAGTTTTTGTGCAGGTGGGGATCAAACATATCACTTTTTCCCACAAACAGATGTTCGTTTAGAAATCAAACCAAGGAGTTGGGCCTGAATTTGCCAGCGACTTATCAGTGAGTATACTCTAAGTCACACTTAATAACATGGAATAATAAGCAGACATATCTGCGTGTTCTCTCTGCAGGTGGTCCTCTTTTATATTGCTGACAGTCATTTTATGACACGACTTCAGAGAATCCCTGGTAAAATATTCAAAGTGACTCTCTTCAGCAACTACAGGTTTTCTTCCAGTTGAGAGGGAGATAACCCGTGTTCTTCTCTTCCAATCCTGCATTATTAGGGAACAATACAGAACATTGTACTGGTATGGGATCTATTAACCAGAATGCTCAGGACCTGAGGTTGATATAGTGAGTAAAGAACCCCCTCTTGTAAAATATATAGTGAATAAAGTACCCCCTCTTGTAAAATATAAGGATATTATAAGTTACAGGTCATGGAACTCCGAGGTAACTTCTAATATCCTCATATTTTGCAACTGGGGGTACTTTATTTATTATACTACACAAGTTTCTATAACTGATGACATCAGAACTCACCGTTTATAAGGATATAATTTACAAGATATTTACGGCTTTTGTGTATTATAAGAATATTAATAAGTTACAGAGGAATCCCATAACCATATAAAAGCACAAGTCCAAAGGCAGAGTCTATGGGCATCGAAAAAGTTTTTTCGAGCAACAATTTTGCAATCTTTTCTCACTCCAAATGCAAAAGTCAATGGACTATTTTTGGCTTGGGAACTTTTTTGTCTCTGTAATTTTTTGGTCCAAAAGGAAGTCACTTTTTCATGTGCAACAATCTTTATGTATGCAACACATTTTTTCTCACTCCATATGCATTAAAATCAAAGGGCCATTTTTTTCTCATGGCAACTTTTTTTATAGTAGCGAATTTTCCAGCAGTAAAATTTTCCAGCAGTTTCACAAAACAAATTAGCAGGCGGCGAAGTATGGAATTTCTCCGACAATTTGTGGGGTGGGACTAACTCTGGGGGTGGGGCGTGACGTATCGGGCTTTGATGTCGGGGGTTGGGATTATGATGTGATGATCGGAGATTGGCCACCTCAATCTCAGGGAAACCTGCCCTGTTTTCATAATTTGGGAATCTGGGCAGGCAGTTTTGGCTTTGAGCTGTTCAGGTCAAAACCAGACAGGTGGCAATCCTATATGGGAGACAGCCATCCCATAATTCTGAGCTTTCTGGATAAAGAGTTTCTGGATAACAAATCCCATACCTGTATCAGGAGTTGTGACCAGGGTCGCACTTAGGGTAAAACACCCGCCAAGGCCGGGGCCGGTGTTACAAATTTACCGGCAATGTAGCTGCTGGTAAATTTGTAATACCCTTAAAAAGTCCCATCCCCTGTACACTTACTTTTTGTCCCCTTCTTGAAGGCTCGGCTTCGTGGTCACGCCCCAAAATGGCATAGTCCCGTCCCCTTTGATGTCACGCACCACACCTTTTTGGCCCCGCCCCCACATGCCAGTAAAAAAAAATAAGAAAAGATGGCAACCCTAGTTGCACTGAAACACTGGGAGAAAAGCCGGTGGGCCCCAGTCCTGTTTCGCTCCACTGCTCCTTCATGGAACGTTGGCTGGTGGGCGTTGAGGTCAGGACCAGGCTGTAATAACTGGGTGAAAAAAACAGAAATATGTTCAAACTTTCATAGCCTGACAAATTTTGTAAAAGGAACATGGTAATTAGGGGGTGTGGCCACAAAAAATGGGCATGGCCAAAGATTTTCGCCATGATAAGCACTGCAAATATTTTTGTCCCTCTTTTTATTTCCAAAATGGTGGGAGGTATGCGGTGAGGGACAGGAGGGCAAGGGGAAGGAGGGGGGAAAAGGGAGACGAGGGAAGGGGGGCACGAGGGAGGGGAGTGAAGGAGAGGGGTTGAGGGAGGGTAGAGGGCAGCGAACCGGACTAGGGGGCCTTTGCTAACGTTCGCCGCACTTCGCCAGGTGAATTTTCGCCAGCGCTACGCAAATTCACTAAAGTACGAAGTTACGCTAAGGTCGGCGAATGGTAGCATAGTTGCGCTAGTGTTTTTTAGCCAGGCAAAGTGCATTTATACTAACGATGCCTAATTTGCATACGGCACAAATTTCAAAGTAATAATAATAATAGAAGTATATGTTACAGCCACTACATTGCGCTACAATGCTGCTCCATCACTGAGGTATTTCACTACCAAAGTTTTCCGGCACACAAATTGCCCCAGAAGCCTGAAAAAAATACTAATCTGCAGATCCTTCTCATACTGGCTCCATAAAACAAGAAGCAAAACAAACCCTTTGTACTGTGGATTTACATCTCCTCCCTCCACACACACAGGCCCCCTCACACCTCCTCAAGTTCTGTCTCTCACAAACAAATCTATTATTTTCTTCTTTTTTTTTAAACACAGAATTGATATTTCTCAGAAAGTTATTTTTGAGCCTCCTGCACTACTTGGCTTTATTAATCGCCATGGAAATGGATTGCCTCAGAGACACTTGATCAGGGCTGGCTTCCTGTTTATGTGCCGACGCCCCCTTTCTACCTTTTCCTCACACAGACTCTCTCCGTCCCTCACGACCGCTCTTCTTCATTCCTTTCTCTACGTGGCTCATTATTTCCTCTAGCTGGGAGACAAGTTCAGATCTGCCAAATGAACCTAAAAATATGCCACTGATCTAGGGTTGCCACTTTTTCCCGTGGCCGAACCCGGGCAGGGGGTGTGGTCCGTGACGTCAGGGGGACGGCCGATTGGTCGATCGTGGTGTCAATCAAGCTAATCCCGCCCAGTTTTCCTTATTTGGAAAACCGGGCAGGAAGTATTGACCCGGGGTGCCCTTCAAAATACCGGGCTGTCCGGGTCAAAACCGGACAGGTGGCAACCCTACACTGATCTGACTGGGTTTTGCTTACTCTTACTATATCGCCCATTTATGTTTGAAGGGGTTGTTCACCTTTAAATTAACTGTTAAGCTGGCCACAGTGGCGTAACTACTCACTGGTGGGCCCTTGTGCAGGATTGGCACCCAGGCCCCCCTATCGGGCTCTCCCCCTATGCACATTGGAGTTCTCCTAGCCTCTCCGGCAGGCCCCGAGAGGGAGGAGGCCATGGTGCAATTGCACCCCCTGCTCCCCTCGCCAAACGATTAGATCTTTCCCCAATATGTCACTAAACGGCAGGGCTATATCAGGGAAATCCGAACGTTCAGCCCTATTGCCCAGGGTTGCCATTAGAAATCACGGGGCCAACTCGGGTGCCCTGCCCTGGCACCCGAGTCCCACCCCTGATCCTGTCCACTCCACATCAAAGTTAAAAGACCACACAGACATCAGCGCTAAAAATTTAATCCCCCCACACACAGGTCAGGGCTCTCTTATAAGTTAAAAAAAGCATTGGTGCCAGGGCCCCTCTTACAAGTTAAAAAACAATTGGTGGCAGGGGCCTATAGAGTATTAAAATAAAAAATGGGTGGCCAGGGGATTAAAACAAAAACTCATATTGGTGTCAAAAGAATTGAACTCTTGGCTTCAGGACTTCAGTGTTGGCTCCTTCGGGACTTTGGGTCTTTCCCCTGCTCCAGGACTTTGACTGTTCGGCAATTCCGCATTCTGCTGTTTGGGACATCAGAAGGCACGGGGTCTTCGAAAAAGTGCAGCAGTGCTGGGCCCCCCTTCAGGCCCAGGACACTTGTCCCCCCTGATGGCAGCCCATCTATGGCCAAATGATTGGATTACAATGAGGGCAATGGGCTCCGATGGGTTGGTCGGGAGAAAATCAAACCTTCCCGATATCGTGGCCAGATATCGATTGGGAAGACCCGTTGGAAGCCCCCATACATGGGCAAATGAGCTGTCAAATTGGTCTAAACGACTGATATCAGCAGCTTTATCTGCCCCTGTATGGCCAGATATTGTATAGCAATAACAATAAATGTGTAGCCTTACAGAGCATTTGCTTTTAGATGGGGTCAGTGACCCCCATTGGAAAGCTGAAAATATGATTTTAAATAATGAAGGCCATTTGAAAAGTTGCTGAAAAAAAACCCCGGCAGTTCTCTCAGTAATTACCGTGCAGCAGAGTGAAACGCGATAACCCTTTATGACTCGATCACTTGAATGAAACAACTGAGGGGCCACAAAGAGGTTCATTTTTCAGAAACTGCATGCTGTTGTGATAAGAGTAATCCATAAGATTCAATTAAGTTTACCAGGCACACAGCGGCACAGTTTCAGTAATTACAGCTTGTTGATTATAGGGGGGAAAGGCCGTGTCTGTGGCAATTCCCCCGAATTCCAGTCTGAACTTCTCCATAACCAGCAAGTGCAGAGCAGAAATCTCAGCAGGTCTGGCTGAATTCAGTGCATGGGCACAGCCATTGGGTGCAGAGGTGAAAGTAGGACTTCAGCATGGTATCTGGAAAGAGAAGAAGGAAGGGGAGAATTGCATGAATGGTTATGTGCTGAATACAAATAAATACCAAGGAAGGGAAACGGGAATCCAATGAAATATAAGTGCAGGGGTTGAGTTTGCAAGGTTTGTCTGGGTTCAAAACTGCCTGTTGGAAATCTGGCCAGGACTCTGCACTAAATGCCACTTTCAGTGTCGGACTGGCCCACCAGAATACCAGGAAAACTCCCGGTGGGCCAAGGTGTCAGTGGGCCCTAGGGTTGCCGGCATGGCCGGTATTTTTGATGGATGATCCCAATGTTATTAATAGGAAAAAAAGATAAATATATAGGAAGGCCGGTATTTTTTTCAGGAAAAGGTGGCAACCCTAGTGGGCCCTCATGCTGCTAAACTTTTGGCCTTTTTCATGGCCATCCCCTATTTCTATGAGAACAAAGGGGCTAAATAGATGGCATAAAGTAAAGTTAACAAACTAGGAGAAAATATGTTGATTGAGGAGATGAAGAATATTAGTACTGAGAGTGGCCCCCTGGTCTAAGGTTTTATGGTGGGCCCCTAGTCTAAGGTTTTTGGGTGGGCCCCTGGTGTCCCAGTCTGATACTGGCCACTTTAGTTTTATTAGCCAACTGCCTGCCTGGATCTCCTGGATGATTGGTCATGCCAACTAATTAGAATGGGACTAGAGTAAAAGGAATAAATATTCAGTATAAAAATAAAAACTAGGTAAATAGATAGGCTGTGCAAAATAAAACATGTTTCTAATATAAGTATAAAGGCTGGAGTGACTGGATGTGGAACATAATAGCCAGAACACTTCTTCCTGCTTTTCAGCTCTATTAGTTTCCACTGAGGATCAATTGCAAACTCACTTGCGGCCCCCCTTATAGTCACTTACTAACTCAGAGTTAGAGAACTCTGAGCAATAATGTAACGATGGAGAGACGGGACCTGGTGCAGACCGTGCAGCCGGGCCACCCAACCCCTCTGAAAATTTTTTTTAAAGAGTGCGTTTTTTAAAAGCGCTTGTGAACTTCCGGCCTGCAGGGGGTGCGGACCCTTCTCCCCTGGGAGTTCCGCCACTGGCCTCCCCCAAATCTGACCTTTCCCCACCCTCAGCTGTCTCAGTTACTTTATTATTACCCCAGGCTTGTACAAATCACAGACAGGTAACTCTAAGAGGATGGGGGGTCGCTTCACCGGGGAAATGCATAAGTGTGTTAATGAGGTTATTTCACCTTTTTTTTATAAAAAGAGAGAAAGACAAGGGGTGAAGGAGTGGTCCTTAGAGCTCTGGCAGCTGATTAAAACTACATGTGAAGAAATATTTCATTTCCAACATCAATGCTGTCTTGTCTGCGGCACAAAGGGAAAACGCTGGTGCTGTATTATTGCCGCCGATATTAAAAGAAATCGCTGGTTGGACGGCGGTGCTGCAGTTCACGGCGAGTGACAGGCAATCAAACCTGTTTACAGCTGCAATAATTTTGAAATGCATCGACTCTCAGAAACAACAGGCCCTAATTTTTATCACCCTGGAAAATCATGAGAAATATTTGTTTATGAGCGGGGAGAAGAGTTTGAAAGATCCTACATACTAGCTGTGCATCAGCCATCTGATTACTATCTATCAATTTATCTACCTATCATCTATCTATCTATCTATCTATCTATCTATCTATCTGTCTCTTTATCAAATCAAATGAGCTTTATTGACAGGGCAAAATACTTTTAGCATTGTCAAAGCAGGTAGATATTGTGCAGCTATTGTTAGGGCTTCTTCTCCCAGTATGTTGTGGAGTTTCCTCTCATCTCTTCTTTTATGGATGGAAAGTCTGGGTTGTGACTGGAGAATCACTGGAAGTGGGGGTCCCTCAGTGCTGAATATTTGGGGCACTTTAGCAAGAAGTGGGCCTCATCCTCCACTGCCTCCTGGTCACATCACTGCCACAATCTGTTCTCCCTGGGCCTGTAGGTCTGTCTGTGCCGTCTCCAGGTTGTGGGTGCTCAGTCTATACTTACTCAGGATCTGACTGTCTTTGGTGTTCTGTAGCCTTTCAAGATATGGGGCCAGTCTGTTCTCCCTCCCCAGTGATTGGTAAATGGATTGGTTTCCGGGAGTTTATTTTGTTCCTACAATTACAGAGTTATTTCAGGGTGCATGGTTTGCCCTGGGTCTGGTTGTTCAGCCAGGCTTTATGGTGGTAGGTCATGGGGCTGCTGTTCTGTAGGTGTGCCCAGTATCAGAGTGTCCTCTTCTGTATGGCAAACAGTAGGGAAAATCTGCCCAGCTCAGCCTGACAGAGTTCGAAGAGCTCCTGTGGACCTGGAGAACGTGTATACAGAATTCAAGGTAGAATATTTCCTTTGAGCTAGAATCTCATTTGGATTGGTCTGGGTAAGTGACAGGACCCCACACTTTGCTACCAAAGAGGAGGATAGGAGTGATGACACTGTCGAAGACTCTAAACCAGACTCTAACCGGTGATTTAAGGTGGTATAGGTGTCTTCTGATGGCCTAGAAGGTCCTGCACGCCTTGTCTTTTAGGGCAGCTATTGCTGGTTTAAAGCTTCCTGATTGGCCGATTTCTAGGTCAAGGTAGGTATAGCTGTCAGTGCCATTCACTGTACAGTTGTTTAGTATCTGTCATCTATCAATCTACCAGCTATATGTCTATCTATATATCTATCTTTCATATATCTATTATTATCTATCATCTATATATCATCTATCAATCTATCATCTATCTGTAATCTATCTATATATGTATCTATCTAACGATCATATCATCTATATATCTATCTATCTAACGATCATATCATCTATCTATCTATGTATCTATCTATCTACCTATCATCTAAATATCTATCTATATATGTATCTATCTATCTACCTATCATATCATCTAAATATCTATCTATCTATATATGTATCTATCTACCTATCATATCATCTAAATATCTATCATCTATCTATATATGTATCTAACTATCATATCATCTATATATCTAACGATCATATCATCTATATATCTATCTATCTAACTTTCATATCATCTATATATCTATATATGTATCTATCTATCATATCATCTAAATATCTATCTATCTATATATGTATCTATCTACCTATCATATCATCTATATATCATCTATCTATAAATCTTTCTCTCTAGCTGTATATCTCATCTATCTATCTTTCTATCTATCTGTCTGTAAGGAGGGTGGATACATTCACTTTACAACGCTACGAAATAAGTTGGCGCTATAGAAATACATGTTAATAATAATAATAATTAGGCATTCAGAGCTATAAGAACTGGGCAGGATACAATTTGGAGGAACCTGTTGCATTAAAAGGTTTGGTTTGCCTTTAAGTTAACATTTAGTATGTTATAGAATGGCCAATTCTAGGCAACTTTTCAATTGGTCTTCATTATTTATTTATTTATAAATAAATAAATATATATATATATATATTTTTTTTTAAATATTTGCCTTCTTCTTCTGACTCTTTCCAGCTTTTAAATGAGGGTCACCAACTGCATCTAAAACACAAATGCACATTAATTATTATTGCTACTTTTCATTACTCCTCTTTCTATTCAGGGCTCTCCTATTTATATTCCACTCAATGCAAGGTTGCTGTTGTAATTTGGACCCTAGCAACCAGATTGCTGATGTTGAAAACTGGATAAAAACTGTGATGAGCTAAGTTAATAAAAGGACTTGCATTCACTTAGGCACCATTGATATTTATTCGTACTCTGTACCACGATAGAGGCCGAGAGCCAATCTTTGCAGGTCTGTGAATAAAAATGGAAACTGAATAATACATTTTTTAATATCCTGTTCCTTTAGAAGTCATCTTTAAGCATTCATTCTTAGATGCCATCTCTAAAATATGATACTAAAATTGCTTTCCTCTTATCAGCACATACAGCCCTTGTATTGTGCCAGGCAATCTGTTCATAGGATTAGAGTGCCCCCTAGAGGCGAAAACCTGATCTGACGGAACATTCACACTAAGAAGTGATTGCTGCACCTGAGCAATGTATTCTGGATAAGGAGAAAGATTTAACACGGTGAGGATGCCTTTTAACTAGTTATACATGCTCACATTTAGTTGGTTGTTTGTGTAATTTGTTTCCATTCCCACCGGTGGTGCTGCAGAGTGTTGCAGTCATACCTTTATCTATGGAGTGTTCTGCCCTGCGACTGAGTTGTAGTGAACAAATTTCAGGATATATTCGTTAGAAAACCTAAAAGGGGTTGTTCTCATTTGAGTTAACTTATAGTATTCTGACACAATCTGCAATTATTATTTGTGGGCGTTGAGTTATTTAACCTTTTATCCAGCAGCTCTCCAGTTTGCAATTTCAGTGAGCTAGTTTCTAGGGTCCAAATTACCCTAACAACCAGGCATTGATTAGTGTAAGAGACTAGAATATGAATAGGAGAGGCCTGAATAGAAAGATGAGTAATAAAAAGTGGTGTTACTGATAAATCTGTAGCCTGTAGCTTCGGTTTATAGATGGGGTCAGGGCCGCCATCAGAGGGGACAGGGGGACAAGTGTCCCGGGCCCGGGGCTGAAGGGGGGCCCGGCAGTGCTGCATTTTCCGAAGAGCCGGGCCCCCCTTACCAGCGCCGAGCCGATTGCTTTAGTGCCGATGCGGAAGTGCCGAACAGACGCGAAGGCAGCCGACACTTAAAGTCCTGAAGTCACAGAAATACCCGAAGTCACTAGGAGCCAGCACTAAAGAAAATACCTGAAGTCAAGCAAGTATACTGAAGTCCTGCAGCCATGAGTTCAATTCTACCAACACCAATGTGGGTTTTTTTTTGTTTTTTTATCCCCTGGCCTCAAATGGTTTTTTTTAATACTTTTTTATAGGCCCCTGTCACCAATTTTTTAAAAAAAAATATTTTATGGGGCTCTAATATTTTTTTTTAACTTGTTAACTGGGGCCCTGCCACCAATGTTTAAAAAAAAAATATTTTTGGGGCCCCAATTTTTTTTAAACTTGTTAGCGGGGGCCCTGCCACCAATGTTTTTTTTAAAAATAATTTTTGGGGCCCCAATTTTTTTTAACTTGTAAGGGGGGCCCTGTCGCCAATGTTTTATTAAAAAAATTATTTTTGGGGCCCCAATTTTTTTAAACTTGTATGAGGGGCTTTTATGGGGGGGGGCTTGCACCAATTATTTTGCCTGGGTGGGCGGAGCCCAGGGGGCCCAGACAATTTTGTTGTGCGGGGCCCCGTGATTTCTAATGGTGGCCCTGGATGGGGTCAGCGACTCCCATTTGATACCTAAAATGATTAGTAAATACACTGTGTGAAAGTTCAAGAAATCTGATTTTTAAAACAGTTAGAATTGTTTGTATAATGTAAATGATCAGCTCACTATACTGCAAAATCTCCCCTATCTCCACTGCAGTTCTAGCTGAGGCAGCCATCTTGGATTTCACTGACTCCTCCTACCTATATCTTCACAGCCAACTGTAGCTCTGAAATCTTGCACATGCTCAGTTGAAATTCCTTGCTTGCCTAATAAACCTTCTAAGCTATTTTATAATCTGCCAAACTTCTGTGTTAGTGCTGCCACCTTCTGGAAGTTGCTGTGTGCACTTCTCTTGATACTTCTAGAGTTTACTAAAGCTAGGCATTCTGGGTAGCTCCTTTGCATGTTGTAGTCAGTGACAAAGTAGTTTGATTAAACATGTTTAGGTTGTACTGGTCACGTTGTTAATATGTGTCTGATTTTGGCTATGATTGGTGCGCTTTAAGTTGGAAACACTGTGTCTTTTTTTTTTTGTGCTGTATACAGCAGAGAAATAAGGGCTTTCCCGTTCAGTGCAAAAAAATCGGGACTTTCCAGTACAAATATAGAACTGCGGGTTGAGCTGTCAAAAGTGACTGTTCTGCTCCAAACGGGACAGTTGGGAGGTATGCTTTAAATTTAAAGTATCCTGAGAGCTATAGTCCAGCAACGTAAAGAGATAGGCTAAAGCAACACTGCTCAATAGAATTTCCCAAATTCTCCAGGGCCAGACTCTTCTCTAATGAGCATCCTACAGGGCTCTGTTTTTGTTTGTGATGCTGTTAGGAAAGGTTTAATAACCTGGATCTGAAGTTGTAGGACTACAGCTTTCAGCACATTTTTAGTACCCCGGAGTATGCTGGGAATTCTAGTTCATTAACAGCTGGATAATGTATAACTCGTATATTACTCCTATATACTCTTCACGTCCTCTTTACATTTCAGGATTCCTGTAGATGGCGATGTTGGTTTACTAATAATGTATACAGAATGCATTTCCTATTTACACTGTGTTACACTATGGGGGGCATGAGCAAGATTCTCTGTCAGTCACACACACAATAAAAGCAGTAAGTGATTGGTGCAGGACTGTATAAGGGGCATATTAATTGGAACTGACCATTTACAGGTAGAACAGGCAGAATCTGGTTAGTATTTTAAACCTCTTTATTTCACAAATAACATTCATAGAGGAACAAAAGCTGTTTTTGGGAACAGCAGGACAAAAATTGGATGTAAATAGGGTTGCCACCTTTCCCTGTGGCTCAAGCCTGACAGGGGGGTGGTCCCATGACGTCACGGGGCGGTCCCGTGACGTCAGTGGGCGGTCCCGTGACGTCAGTGGGCGGTCCCGTGACGTCACGGGGCGGCGCTATGAGGCAGCGATCGCCGATTGGCTGATCGCGGCGTCAATCAAGCTAATCCCGCCCGGTTTTCCTTATATGGAAAACCGGGCAGGAAGCATTGAACCGGGCAGCCCTTCAAAATACCGGGCTGTCCGGTTCAAAACCGGACAGGTGGCAACCCTAGATGTAAAATCAGGGAAAACATGACTTAAAACCAGGGAAATGCCCCCATTGAAATGCATTATAAATTGGTGGGACCACAAATAAAAAATGTAGAATGTGGGAAAACTTAACTTAATAAAAAATCAGGGTTTCACTGTATTAGTAAAATGGGAATATGATGCCCTGAGCTGCAATCCGTTGCAAGCAGTCATTAAAAGACAAAGGGCAGGGTGCAGCCGGAGACATAGGGTGACTAGTAAAACAAGTTCCCTGGCCTGAGTGCCAACATGACACCAATAATGATATAATGAGTAGGTGCTGTGACTCCTCCCTCACACCTGCTTCCTGGTGCTGACGGGGAACGGAGCAGAGCAGGAAGAGTATTGACTTGCTGTGGGTCCTGGAGCCCCCTGGTTTTCAGATCACAGGTAAGTTGGGGGGAGGCGCTTACAGAATACAACGGCTATCGTTGTTTTGGGGGCTAAATGGAAAGAAAAGTTGCAGCAGAAGTGGGACAGGCGAGGGAGCACCCATGAAGTCTGTGATTTGGGCAGGGCTGCCCCCCATCTGATCAAGGCGAACAGTATAGTATCAACAGGTATTACATTGTATCACTGATGATATTTAGAGGGGCTCCCCCGAAGAGGTGGGTACTTGCACCCCCTGTACTAGGGTAGGAAATAGATATGTACCTATACATTCAGCGAGCTTCTCCCGTCTTAGATACAGCAGCATGGCAGCTCCCACCAAGAGAGGAAATGAACAAGGGCCGCTATTACAGTGCTAAAAAGAGACGCTAAGCTGCTGTTATTAAAGGGGTTGTTCACATTTGAGTTAACTTTTAGTATAATGCAGAGAGGGATATTCTGAGACAATTTGCAATTGGTTTTCATTTTTTATTGTTTGTGGTTTTATAGTTATTTAGCTTTTTATTCAGCAGCTCTCTAGTTTGCAGTGTCAGCAGTTTGGTTTCTAGGGTACAAATTACCCTAGCAACCCTGCATTGATTTGAATAAGAGACTGGAATATGAATAGGAGAGGGACTGAATAGAATGATAAGTAATAAAAAGTAACAATAACAATACATTTGTAGCCTTACAGAGCATTTGTTTTTAGATGGTGTCAGTGACCCCCATTTGAAAGCTGCAAAGAAACAGAAGAAAATTGCAAATCATTAAAAAACTATGAAAAATAAATAATGAAGACCAATGGAAAAGTTTCATAGAATTGGCCCTTCTACAATATACTAAAAGTTAACTTGAAGGTGAACCACCCCTTTAAACTTCAACTCTTTGCAACCCCCTATTAATTTCACATCAGTGTCAGAGGGAAGAGTGACAGTCCCTTATGTAGTAATATTTCTGACAGTTTAAAGGATAAGGATAAGTGCTGTTCTGAGCACTTTTGTCATTTACATCCATTTTTTATTTTATTTTTATTCCAAAATATTAAGGGATACGTGTGCTGTTAAAGGGCAAGGAAAGGCAAAAAAATAAAATCCCATTTTTACTTTCTTTAATGAAAAAGGAATCTATCTCCAATATACTTTAATTATAAAATGTGTACAGTTTTTATAAAAGAAACCTGACTTTATGCAGTGAAATCCTCCCTTCGTTTACTGCTGTGGATAGGAATTGTCAGACGGTCCCTAACTTCTGGCAGGGAAACAATCATACTTATGAACAGCAGGGGGAGCCCCTGCCTTACTTACCAGCCATGCAGAACTCAAGCAGCTTTGTTTTTTGATCATTTATGACGATCCCTAAGAAGCCCAGACCACACTGAGCATGTGTATGTAGTCTAGTCTTGCAAAGATGTATAACAAAGTTACAAGATGGCAGCCCCCTGTGGCCAACTTTGAAAGCATAAATCATTTGTTTGATTAGGCTTGTGGTGCAGTAAGTTCATGTTTATGTTTAGTATACAAAATACAGCATTTCTACCCTTATTCTATTTTACACTTTCCTTGCCCTTTAATATTAATGAATTTTGCTACAACAGCGCCACCTGCTGGTCAATTTCTGAGTAGTCAAGGAAGTTGTCAGGAGGAAGAAAGAGGCTGATCTGATGTTCTTCTGCTTAGGGGAAAAAAAATAGAAACCTTTCTCAAGTCTTTCCTTATCAGAGCAGTCTCTTTCTTCCTCCTGACAGCTTCCTTGACTACTTGGTGGTCAGACACTGACCAGCAGATGGGGCTACTGGAACAAA
>CM044437.1:7288796-7305752 GCA_024363595.1 Xenopus borealis | reverse complement strand
TCTAGGCTCCCTCAGGACACAGAAAGCCTTCTGAACTGTCTACCTGGCCAGTACAATTAAATGTGATTGTAATGAAGAGATAGGAAAGGGTTAAGTGTTCTCAATTGCTGCCATTCTGCCTTCTGCTTGTTGGGTCTGCATGAGAAACGCCCTCTCGCTTCTCTGCCTGTGCCTTTCTTAACTCTTCCTACTTAGTTCATGCCTTGCCTCCCTGACCTGCGTTTTGTTTCCACTGCTAACCATGAACAGGAACTTCAAGCGCTCCAGCATCCTCAGGATGGCTCTCATGGGCGTCGGAGAAGGGGACCCGGAGAAGGTTTCCCGGGAGTCGTTCATGGTAAGAGCCGTGAAGATATCGCTGGTGGTGATGCTCTACTGGTTCATCTCCATCACCATGGTGTTCCTCAACAAGTATTTACTGGACAGCCCTTCTCTGAAACTGGATGCCCCGCTCTTTGTCACCTTCTACCAGTGTGTGGTCACTGTCGTTCTCTGCAAATCGCTCAGTCTGCTCACCCATGTCGTTCCATCACACGTGCTGGAGTTCCCCTCTCTGCGCTTTGATCTCAAAGTCCTCAGGACGGTCCTGCCGCTTTCCGTGGTTTTCATCGGAATGATCATCTTCAACAACCTGTGCCTCAAGTATCTCGGAGTGGCCTTTTATACGGTGGGCAGGTGCCTTAGTACTGTGTTCAATGTGCTGCTCTCCTACTTCATGCTGAAGCAAACCACCTCCATGTATGCGCTCATGTCCTGCGGAGTCATTTTAGGTAAGGACGGTGTCCAAATAACAATGGACAGGAATAAAAAAATTGAAGGAAAAGTGGATTCTGGTTCAGGGATGACTTAAAGGAGAACCAATGGCAACCAGAACACACAGTAAGGAGAAATAAGATTTGGTGCAAGACTTTTCATTAAAGGAGAACCAAATGTGTAATAGAAATCCCCCCCTCCTTCCCCCCCCCCAGCCTACCTGCCCCCACTGCAGATTCTGGCCACAGCCTACCTACCCCCACTGCAGATTCTGGCCACAGCCTACCTACCCCCACTGCCGATTCTGTCCACAGCCTACCTACCCCCACTGCAGATGCTGACCACAGGAGTTCACGGCCGCCATCTTCAGTCTCTTTCGGAAGTAGACCAGAATTTTCGTGACTCGAACAGCACATGAACATAGAACGCATCCAAAACAAACCGAGGAAAAAAGATAGCACCCGTGAACTCTCATGGCCAGAATCTACAGGATGGTTTTGGCAAAAAATGTAGGGGCATTTGCCCGGTGGGGCAGGTAGGCTGGAGGGAGGGGGGTCTACCCAGGGGAGGGGGAGGGTTTTTTTTCTATTACAGGTTTGGTTCTCCTTTAATGAAAAGTCTTGCACCAAATCTTATTTTTCCTAACTCTTTGTTCTGGTTGCCATACATTTGCCTTCCCTGCGTTCTGTTATTCAGACTCCATGTGGGTCATAGAGACTTTACCGTTGTTTGTCATTGGCTGTGGCGCTTGTTCACAATCTGTACATGCCAGCTGATTGGTCTGTAGTGGAAAATCTGGGTGCTTGGATTGGTACAGGGATCATGCTGAATCTCACTGTCCCTGCCTCTGTGTTGATCTAAGCACTCTGATTTATATACAGCCATATACGTTCTGATAAAATTGATCAAAATTAAGTTTCATGCGATTTTTCAATATGTATGGTGGCCGGACAATCCCAGTTCATGTTAAAGTTCCAGTTAAAGGGGTTGTTCACTCTCCAAACACTTTTTTTCAGTTCAGTTGCTTTCAGATTGTTCCCCCTCTTTTTTTCAGATACTTTCCATTATTTAGTTTTTACTGTTTTCCAAAATCTAAGTGTAAGTTTGAATGTCCCTGTCTCTGGTGTTTGAGTCTGGGGCAGTTCAGTAATTCAGGTGCAGACTCTAAACTGTTACAATTTTGCAACATTTAGTTGATACATTGCTCAGCAGCATCTGTGGAGTATTAGCAACTATTGTATCAATTCTAACATCTGCCTTTAATGAAATCCAGAGATTTTCTCGTGAGGCAACTTCGGAAAACGAAGCGCCCGCGTATGAAACGCCGCAGGCGATTTTCAGTTTAGTGGGCAGGGAGAAGGCAGTTCGGTAGCCCCTGAAGAAGAGGCGATTTGTCACTGGGGTGACTAATCTCCCTGAATCTGCTCGTGTAGACTGACCCTATGATCAGTATGATGTTTGTCCGAATCAGTGAAATACCTTTGGGCATACCCTATGTATGGCCGCCATTAGACCAATGAATGTAATGGAAAGAACATGGTTGTACATCTGTCCAGACTAATTTCAGTTAGTCTGGGTCAGAGATCCACATACTATAGATTGGAAGGTTTGTCAGTTGGGCAGTTTTGTGAATGGTTTATCAGCAGATAAAGAAGTGAACAGGAGTCACAGCTGTAAAGGACAGCAAATCTCCTCTGTAAAGGCGACTAATCTCCCCGAAATCTCCCCGTCTGGCCTTAGCCTTAGAGAAGTAGGAAGTAGTTTTATGTTATGTTACACATCCAGTCAATCCAGTCAATCCAGCGTGAATAGGAAATTTATTTTTTACTGTGCTTACAACTGTATTTTGTTTTGCAGGAGGCTTCTGGCTGGGAATAGACCAGGAGGGAGCAGAAGGAACACTCTCCTGGGCTGGAATCTTCTTTGGTGTCCTGGCCAGCCTGTGTGTGTCCCTAAATGCCATTTATACTAAAAAAGTCCTGCCGGCAGTTGACGGAAGCATCTGGCGCCTGACTTTCTACAACAACGTTAACGCTTGCTTCCTCTTTCTCCCTCTGCTGTTCGTTTGCGGAGAAGTAGGAACCCTGCTCGCCTTTGATAAACTGTCCATGTTTTACTTTTGGGGCATGATGACCCTGGGGGGTATCTTTGGCTTTGCTATAGGGTATGTGACAGGGCTGCAGATTCAGTTCACCAGCCCCCTGACCCACAATATCTCTGGGACAGCCAAAGCTTGTGCTCAGACAGTGCTTGCGGTCGTGTACTACCACCAGATCAAAAGCTTTTTGTGGTGGACCAGCAATTTAATGGTACTGGGCGGTTCCTTCTCCTACACGTGGGTGAAGGGGCTAGAGATGAAAAAAACCCAGGGAGAGACCAATCAGAACCAGAGTAACGGGGAGAAAAGCTCTGTTGGGGTGTGAGACTGTCCAGCCTCAATGTTAGGCTTTAATGGATGAGATGAAAATTAATCTGGTTATGGTCGGTTGAGGGTGGAAATCTCAAGATTAGAACCTTATTTGTAAAGTAAAGAATCCAAACTGCCATAACAGAATTGCAATGGATATACCTGTCGGAGAAACATTAGCCCCTCTGGGTGTCTTTACTCTTCTGGTAAATACTGCAGAATTCCCAGGAAACCAATAAGCCTTTAACAGCTCCACCAATATGGACACTGTTTCATTCTGAGTTACTCCTGTAATGAGAGAAGCTGTCTTATCACTTGTCTTTAATGTATCTGGATGAGATTTTATTTATATATATATATATATATATATATATATATGTATATATATATATATATATATATATAGTATTAAGAAAGGCTTCTTGATACTGGATATCTACTCTCTGGATTGCACCCAGGTACGCAACTTCTAAAGTGTTTGCTAAAGCCTTCTACAACATATATATATATGTATACACACATATATATATATATATACATATACACATGTATGGGATCAGGAAACCCATTATCCAGAAAGCTCAGTATTAAGGAATGATTGTCTCCCATAGACTCCATTACAATGAAATAATCCAGATTTCAAAAATGATTTCCTTTTTCTGTGTAATAATAAAACAGTAGCTTGTACTTGATCCCGACTAAGATATAATTAATCCTTATTTGAAGAAAAAAATTGCTGTTTGGGTTTACAGGATTTTCTAGTAGACTTAAGGTATGAAGATCCAAATTACGGAAAGATCCGTTTTCCGGGAAACCCCAAGTTCCGAGGATTTTAGATAACCGGTCCCATACCTATTGTATCTGATCCCAAATACAAGTGTCAGACCCAGATTTGGTACTCCAAATCCAAATCCAAAATTCAGTTTCTCTCCAGTGACAGCACTCCAAAATTCTTGAATAAGAATCGCCTTTATTTATTCCATATTGGGCAGCATAAGCATGCACTTTTGAAAATTTGGTTTGGGACCTGTTATCCGGAATGCTCGGGACCTTGAGTTTTCCATATAACGGATCATTCCATAATTTGTATCTTCATACCTTAAGTCTACTAGAAAATCATAAAATAAACCCAATAGGCTGGTTTTGCCTCCAATAAGGATTAATTAATCTTAGTTGGGATCAAGTACAAACTACTGTTTTATTATTACACAGAAAAAGGTATCACTTTCAAAATTTTTTATTATTTTACTATAATGGAGTCTATGGGAGACGGACATTCGGAGCTTTCTGGTTAACGGGTTTCCGGATAACGGATCCCATAACAGTATATGGTGGTTCTGCCCTATATTCTATATTTTAGTTTATTATGTCTATGCCGTTTTAGTTTTTTCTGTTCTGCTACAAAAGAAAAATTAAGTCTAGACTTCTTACAACTGGTGTTTGGGTTTTTGTACCTGCCCAAGGTCACCACAGTCTATTAAAGGTCAAGGGAACTATATTTTAATGGGGTGCCAATCTGTTGGGCATCCAGCCCAATGAATACAATTTTATAATCTTCGACCCTGTTTTGATGCTTGACATTTTTCAGAGAGAAGTGCAGGCCTGGGTTCAAAGGTTAGCAATTATATTCACTAGAGGGGTGCATTACAGGTTTGCACACTCCAGGGAAGCTCCCCATCTTTTCTGCTGATTCCTTATGGGCTGCTGTTACTCATCTGAGCTTAGGGACCCACTCACAGCATACAGTAAATATACAATATAAGAATACTCACAATACATGGCTTATTAGTAATGAATTTAGAGTCACATTACATGGCAGCTCAAAAGCCAGTGCAGTCTGCATCAGAATTTAAGTAACTCTTGTAGCATCAGCTTCTGTGCCAGCTGCACCTGTGCCTGATGATTTCCCACGATCCCTAAGCTCAGCAGCCCTGAGCCCACTGAGATGCCTAAGATCCAAGATGGGGAGCTGCTGGGGACTGAGTAACCGTTATAGGGCTGCTCAACCTCTGGGCTGGTACAGTAAGTTCAGTATATAATATTTTTGCCAAATTGTTTTTGGCTTTAGTTTTCTTTTAAAATACTGTATGGTAAGGGGGGAAGATTTGTCATGGGTATGAATTTTTTGTTCTTTTTATGGTCAAAACTGTCATTCAACTAGGGAGTTATCCGAATTGAATTTGAGCTTTTCAAAAAATTCTAATTCAATTTTCGAGATTTATTCTCAACCTGTGGGGGGGAAAAAACCCGCACCCCCCACCCCAGGAAGACCCCCCACATCCTCCCCCCAGGCTAACTACCCCTCCCCCCCGGGATGATGCCCCATACTTGCCCCTCGCTGCAGCAGAGTTGCACGTAGCCATCTTCCGCAATCTCTGCAAGCTGCCTGGGAGATCAACATTTCTGCTTGTGCGCAGTTGGAGCAGTTTACACAACTGCGCATGTGCGAAATTACATGGAAATTGCCAATCTCCCAGTCAGCTTACAGAGATCACAGAAGATGACTGCGTGCAATTCTGCTGGAGGAATCTGAGGCGAAGGGTAATTATGGAGTATGGGGCATCTCCTGGGGGAGGTAGTTAGCCTTGGGGGAGGAGGGAAGGGGGAGTACGGGTTTTTTTCCCCCACAGGTTCAATTCTCCTTTAAAGCGCACCAATCATAGCCAAAATCAAACACATATTAACAACTTGACCAGTACATGTTTAATCAAACTACATGTACAGTTTTTTGGGGAAAAAACAGCAGTTTTTAAAAAATCCCATACTTTGTCACTGACTACAACATGCAAATGAGCTACCCAGAATGCCTAGCTTTAGTAAACTCTAGAAGTATCAAGAGAAGTGCACACAGCAACTTCCACAAGGTGGCAGCACTAACACAGAAGTTTGGCAGATTTCAAAATAGCTTAGAAGGTTTATTAGGCAAGCAAGGAATTTCAACTGAGCATGTGCGAGATTTCAGAGCTACAGTTGGCTGTGAAGATATAGGTAGGAGGAGTCAGTGAAATCCAAGATGGCTGCCTCAGCTAGAACTGCAGTGGAGATAGGGGAGATTTTGCAGAAGGTATAGTGAGCTGATCATTTACATTATACAAACAATTCTAACTGTTTTAAAGATCGGATTTCTTGAACTTTCACATATTGTATTTATTTAGTAAATCATTTTAGGTATGATTGGTGCCCTTTAAGAACTCCGAATATTCGCCACCTAAAACCTGCTGAATTGCTGTTTAAGTCAATGGGAGACGTCCAGGGATCAATCTGAACTTGTTTGCAGCCTTCCTGACATTCAGGTTTTTCGATATAATTCGATTTTTATAATAGATTCCAATTGGTCGAATTTCGAGTTCATAGGAGTTTTAAAAAGCTTGCATGAATTCGCTTTTTTCCTCCCTTGATCAATGTGCCTCTAAAAGTGTCATGTCCTGAGTGTGTCATTCATAATTGTATTGAAAGTGATGAGCATTCCTTTTCATGTTCTCCAAGCCATGGTAAACAGAGATTCTATTATTTATTTAGAAAATATAATATATATATAATGTTCTATATGTAACCTGGGAAGATTAATTGTTGCATATTTTTTATAATCATCTTGGATCTCAAGCACAAGGCTGTTGGGCCGAGTACTGATCTGTATCTGGACTGTGCCATTTTACATAAAATTCTTGTTTCTGATTGGTTTCTTGCTTGATTGGATGTTGGTTCTAGTAGAGCACAAAGTAGTCTGGGGGCAGCACCTAGGCTGTAGTTTGTGTTGGACCCAGTGGAATGTGAATAAGAAGAGTTTATAGAGTGGGGTAAGTGTAGTTGAGTGAGTAAGTACTCCACCCCTTGCTGTACTCACAGGCCTTCCTTCCTATTTGCACTGCAGTACTCACCTGCCTATCTGAGAGCCCTGATCACCAGAGCTTCCAATCTAAAGGGTAAATTATCCCTGCCAATGTATGACCATACTCTTTATGTACCACAGACAAGCCTCCAGTGATAACACAGTTACCCAAACACCAGAACCATCTACCGACTCTGTAGGATAATTATAATACAGGTATGGGACCTGTTATCCAGAATGCTCAGGACCTGGGTTTTTCTGAATAATGGATCTTTCCATAATTTAGATCTTCATACCTTAAGTCTACTAGAAAATCATATAAACATGAAATAAAGCCAATAGGCTGGTTTTGCTTCCAATAAGGATTCATTATATCTTAGCAGGGCCGTCATTAGAAATCACGAGGCCCCGCACAACAAAATTGTCGGGGGGCCCTAAGCTCCGCCCACCGAGGCACCCAAGCCCCGCCCCAATTCCTGCTGAATCCACATCAAAGTTAAAAAGACCACACAAACATCAGTGCATTCCGCATCAGAAGAAGAAGAAGCACTGACTCGCGCTGGTAAGGGGGGCCTGGCTCTTTAAAAAATGCAGCACTGCCGGGCCCCCCTTCAGCCCCGGGCCTGGGACACTTGTCCCCCCCTGATGGCGGCCCTGTATCTTAGTTGGGATCAAGTACGAGGTACAGGTGTGGAACCTCTTATCCAGAATGCTCTGTACCTGCAGTTTTCCGGATAATGGATATTTCTGTAATTTGGATCTTCATACCTTAAGTCTACTAGAAAATCATATAAACATGAAATAAACCCAATAGGCTGGTTTTGCCTCCAATAAGGATTAATTATATCTTAGTTGGGATCAAGTACAAGCGACTGTTTTATTATTACACAGAAAAAGAAAATCATTGAGTTCAAATCATTGAAATTGAGTCTATGGGAGACCGCCATTCCAAATTTGAAGCTTTCTGGATAATAGGTTAACAGATAATGGAGTCCATACCTGTATATAAAACCTTATTCATGCAATCATGCAGAGTAAACAATAAAATAAATGTTTAACTTATAACCAAGTGCCATGAATTAGCTGTAAAATATGTCTGCTGCTTAGAGTTATCATTTGTTTCACGACATGAAATTTGGATATTATTTGAAATAAGGAATCAATTATTTTAAAATATGTGGGTGTTAGAAGTCAAGGTCACCTCAGACCTTCATTAAATATACCCCCTACTGTAAATGTCTTAAAGTTTACAGTAGGGGGTACATTATCCCTTCAGTGACTTCTAATATCCTTATCATTTACAGTAGGGGGTACATTATCCCTTATAATACATGAGTGATACTCAGAGTTCCCTGTATAACTCAGCCTGCAGCCTTGTGCCTTTATATGGTCACACCCCTCAGTGACTTCTGATATCCTTATCATTTACAGTAGGGGGTACATTATCCCATATAATACATGAGTGATACTCAGAGTTCCCTGTATAACTCAGCCTGCAGCCTTGTGCCTTTATATGGTCACAGAACAACCCCTCAGTGACTTCTAATATCCTTATCATTTACAGTAGGGGGTACATTATCCCTTATAATACATGAGTGATACTCAGAGTTCCCTGTATAACTCAGCCCTGCTTACTTATTGGATACTTTTTTTTCTTTCAAGCACCAGTGGGTTAAGACAAATGACTGTGTCCGGCTCATGAATGGAAGAGCTGTTTCACTATCAGGTACAGTTAGGCTGGAGTTTTCTCTCAAATTTCCAACTTTATATCACAAGGGATAATTGGCAACTTGCTGCGCATGACTAATGTTACAAGGTCAAGTGTGATCACAGTAATTTCCCATTTGGGTATATTCTCAAAAATTATTGAACAAAAGTTGGTAAAAGAAATTAACAGTTTAGCCATTTAATGTTTTTATTTTGGAGAATTTGGGTTGGGAATTAGGGGTAGGCAGAAAAGGCACAATGGCGGGGGTTCTATACAAACAGCTTACCCTAGTTCCAGCCCTAGTTCACACACAGTTAGAATCTCAGCTGCCATAAAGCAGGGCAGGACTGCTGCTTCCTATAATGGGGATCAGATAGGATCTGTGGGACAGAATGCTCTGTTATACAGATAGCTAGAATCTCAGCTGCCATAAA
Source organism: Xenopus borealis (assembly GCA_024363595.1). Lineage (NCBI taxonomy): Eukaryota > Metazoa > Chordata > Amphibia > Anura > Pipidae > Xenopus > Xenopus borealis. The sequence continues at coordinate 7,296,621 of CM044437.1, read as the reverse complement.
GCAGGGCAGGACTGCTGCTTCCTATAATGGGGATCAGATCTGTGCAGCCACTGGGACAGAATGCTCTGTTATACAAATAGCTAGAATCTCAGCTGCCATAAAGCAGGGCAGGACTGCTGCTTCCTATAATGGGGATCAGATCTGTGCAGCCACTGGGACAGAATGCTCTGTTATACAGATAGCTAGAATCTCAGCTGCCATAAAGCAGGGCAGGACTGCTGCTTCCTATAATGGGGATCAGATCTGTGCAGCCACTGGGACAGAATGCTCATTTGCTCTTTTTTTGAGTGTGCGAACCTACAGACATTTTGGGGCAAATTTACTATTATTCCCCAAATTTCCTACGATTTAATTCGAATTTCAATAAGCATTCGACTATCGAATGCTTATTGAATAGTTTTAGGCTATCATTTTGCTTGATATTTGATTTCTCAATGAATTCGTACGATCGGATACCGATCGTTCGATTTCACAAAAAAATTGTGAAATTTCCTTCGAGCCTCTGAAAAATTTGTACGATTCGAACGATCGAACGCTTGGTAATGGGCTTCTATTGCAATTCAGTAGGTTCAATCTGGTGAAGTAGGCAGTCGAAGGATTTTAACACTTTGATTCCTTCGATCACCGAATTATCGAATATCCGATCATTCGATCTATTTGGTAATTCGGTATGCGATGATCGAAGAGGCCAAATTAGAATATTCTAATAATATCCGATTAAATCGTACGATTGGAATTCGATCGAACGTCGATCAGTTCACGTGAATTTTGTAAATCTGCCCCTTTGTGTACATTTTTGTTACCTTATGTAGGGGTAACCTGTTTCTGCACCTCTCACATCTAAGATACCTATTAATTTGGTGGGCCCTCCATCCTCTAGTAGCTCTGTATAGAATGCTCTGTTATACAGATAGCTAGAATCTCAGCTGCCATAAAGCAGGACAGGAGTGAGTGATGCTTTTCTAAAGTAAGTATATCATTATTGCACCATCCCTTTCCAAGCTGAGCCAATAAGCAGCAAGTAGGATCACAAGGTGCCGGGCAACCGACTATAATGACTGTTGGGGTCTCTGAGAGTTGTAATTTAAAGGGTTTGTTCACCTCGGAGTTAACTGTTAGTATGATGTAGAGAGGGATATTCTGAGACAATTTGCAATTGGTTTTCATTATTTATTATCTGTGCTTTTTATGCAGCAGCTCTCCAGCTTTAGCAATCTGGTTGCTAGGGTCCAAGTTACCCTAGCAACCATGCACAGATTTGAATAAGAAATAGGAATATGAACAGAAGAGGGATCTGAATAGAAAGAGGAGCAGTAAAAAGTAGCAATAACAATACATTTGTAGCTTTACAGAGCATTTGTTTTTTTTAGATGGGGTCAACGACCCCCATTTGAAAGTGGAAAGAGTCAGAACGAGAACATTCTATATGAACCAACCATTTCACATCTATTTCATTCACAATTTGGCAGAAAGAGCTAATTTTTTTTATTTAAACAACCAGCAGAGGGCGCCTGTTCCATTTAGATCAGCAGATAAATTACTAGGGTCCAGTTTACAACCAAGTGCAAAGTTGTGTTTCCTTTTTTTTAATCCGTACAGACAATGAGAAGCCCACGCTGTGTCAGACTGGGGTGTCCCCTGCTGGGGGCTACGAAATCGAGGGCCCAGTCACACGTATTTATACCTGAAGCCTCGCAAATCATAGCGCAGGATCCCGCCCACATAGCGGGAAAGGGCGTGGTTAAGATTGTAGCACTCCTGAGCCAGACACGCATGGGTTTACATGTGACAATCCTTAGTCTCTCCCGCCCATTAAGTCTCCCGCCAATGAGAAAGCGGCGCTGGCTGTGGGCGCGGTCAGAGAGGGTTCAGTCCCGTGTTTGAGCTGCTGGCGATAGCTGTGTGACACAACGCGCGTTGGTGCCAGATGCCAGTCAGTGACGCTAACTAGGCGAGAGAGCCGTGCTATTCTCTGGTGGGAAGCGCAAAGCAACACAAACGGTTCCGGGGGAAAGGAACGGTCTGACATGGAGGGGAAACCCTCAGTGAGCTCGGTGCATTGGTTCCGGAAGGGACTGAGGCTACACGATAACCCAGCCTTGTTAGCTGCCCTGCGCGGTGCTAACTCAGTCCGATGTGTCTATATCCTGGATCCTTGGTTTGCGGCCTCCTCCTCAGGGGGAGTCAATCGATGGAGGTAAGGATATACCCCCCCCCCCCGGCTAGTTTCACGGTGGTACGTTCCCGTAGAGGTGTTGGGACAAGGCGACACTAAGTATTGATTTCAAGGGTGAGCAGACTGAAGTTATGGTGGTCCATTTGGAAATGTCACTTTGTTGTGGAGGCGTTGGTTGCTGTAGCTGTCCCACAGGTCTGGAATGGGAGTCAGAATAGGCCCTGTCATTCCAAGTACAATGAGGCCCAATTACCCCCCCCCCCCAGGTAGGAAATGCCCCAGGCTAGCATCACAGTGGTACATTCCCAAAGAGGTGATGGGATAAGGCCCCACTAAGCATAGATAGAAAGGTTTTTGGTAAACATTTAAATTAACTGTAAGTTTTATGTGGAGAGGGATATTCAGAGACAATTTGCAGTTGGTTTTCATTTTTTATTTGTGGTTTTTGAGTTATTTATCTTTTTATTCAGCAGCTCCCCAGTTTGCAATGTCAGCCGTCTGGTTACTGTATCTGTCCCACAGGTCTGGAATGGGAGTCAGAGTAGGCCCTGACATTCCAAGTACAAAGGGAAACCGAGCCTGGTTAGGGTGTATGCTAATTCCAAGTACAATGAGGCTCAATCAGCCGGACCTGCCCACAAATAGTGACTGTGATGTGTGGGCATCATGCAGCAGCCCCCTGGCATTTGGCAGAACCTGCTGTCCAACCATGATTTCTCTGACTTAAACATGTTTTCCCTTTAGTTTGGGGCCCTATTGTAATGCTGGGGCCCCACATTTCCCTCTGTGCATGGATTAGTGTCAAGAATAGGGGGGGGGCTGCTCCCAGTTGGGTTGTACAGATATGGGGGTTACATCTGAAGTGTAGAGATTTACACCTGGAGTGAAGGAAAGGGGGAGCTGGGGGTAATGTACATCTGGATATGAAAGGTTGAAGGTGGGCACCTCCTGGGGTTGATGATTTCGTGTGGGGTCGGTGACATCTCAGGTGGAACAACAATGGTAATGGGGGAGTCTGCAGTAAAGAAGGTGCAAGTACCCCAGGTTGAAGATGAAAGGGTAAAACATAAACTTGATCTGTAGAAATAAGCAGGGTGGAAAAGTTAGGTACACACGTGTTTGGCATATCTGAACACCTCCCTTCCCTTTTACTTGTCTGCAGCTCGAGGATGAGGTTTACAGATAAGGAGGGGTTTGTTATATAGGGAATTTATTCATTTTCTGCATAACAGAGGGGAGGGAGAGGGATGGCATGGCTGTAGAATGGGTATATTGGGCACCCCCTGCTTGCTAGAGTTTACCACCCCTCCTGTGTCATCAGCTGTGGAACTATACTTTCGCCTTTCACCAGGGGATTTATTGTTTAATAATGTACCTACTGAAGCGTGTACATGTGTGGCAGGGCATCAGTTTATGGGGTAAATATTTCTATTAGTGGGGGTTATTTTGTAACTGGCTTATGAGTCTGCCTGATAGAATCTCTGTGTTTATAGTTGTTCCAGTGTCAATATGCAACTGTTTGTTTCCTATAAGGCTGGGGACAGACAGGGAGATTCGGGGAGATTCTGTCGCCTGTCGTTTAATAGCAGGCGACAATCTCCCTGAATTTCCTTCTCCCTGTCTGCCGCTAGTATACTGACAAAGCGATTTCCGGAATCGCCCGAAGATACTTTGTGAGGAAACTTCGGGCGATTCCGGAAATCGCCGCGCTGTGTGTGCACAGGCTCTGGCGCTTTGTCATTAATACTAGCGGCAGACAGGGAGAAGGAAATTCGGGGAGATTGTCGCCTGCTATTAAACGACAGGCGACAGAATCTCCCCCAATCTCCCTGTCTGTCCCCAGCCTAATACAAGGCTGGAATAAAGGGGAAGTATACCCCTACATCCAGCATGAGACAATTCTACATAATAAATATGCTTGTGCTGAAAACACATTTTATTTAAAAAAAAATGAAAATGCAACATAAATATAATACATAAACAAACAGTTTTTATGCTCCCCCCATCACAATTAATGGAGAATTTCTTTAACTACAGACGGTGTTTAATCATTAAGCTTCTCTATAGCATCAACACACATACACAGCACTTCACAGTCATAATAAGTTCTGTGTAAACAAACACCTCCCTTACCTTACTGCAGCCTGGTTGAGCTTTACAGATAAGGAGGGGTTTATTGTTCAGTAAGTTACCTAGGGGACTCCAATTCTCCTTCTCCTCCTGTCACAGTCGCTTTGAAGTTGGAAAACTAAAATTCTTTTGTTTTTACCGATTGCCCACAAATAAACAAATGCTGTAGAGAGGGGGCGTAACTTTCTGGGTCCAGGACGCACAATACAGTATCACTTACCTTTGAGTTCAAGGGGTGGTTTCGCCTTTAAGTGAACTGTTAAGGTCCACCCACACGAGGAGATTCGGGGAGATTAGTTGTCCCAGAAACAAATTGCCTCTTCTTTGGGGCGTCTAATCTCCCCAAACTGCTCACCCCTGTCTTGTGCCGGCTAAAATGAAAATCCCCTGCGGCAATTCACACGCGGCGCTTCATTTTCCGAAGTTGCCTCACGACGAACCTTCGGGCGAATTCGGAAAACAAAACGTTGCATGTGTATTGCCGCAGGGGATTTTCATTTTAGCTGGCGCAAGACAGAGGGAAGCGGTTTGGGGAGATTAGTCGCCCCAAAGAAGAGGCAATTTGTCGCTGGGGAGACTAATCTCCCTGGATCTCCTCGTGTGGACTGACCTTTAGTATGTTATAGAATGGCTGACTAAGCAACGTTTCCATTGGTCTTCTTGATTTGCCTTCTTTGTCTGATTCTTTCCAGCTTTCAAATTGGAGTCGCTGACCCCATCTAAAAAAACAAATGCTCTGTAAGGCTGCACATGTATTGTTATTGCTACTTTTAATTGCTCACCTGTTTATTCAGGTCTCTAATATTCATTTTCCAGTCTCTTATTTAAAGCGATGTATCGTTGCTAGGGTCATTTGGACACTAGCAACCAGACGGCTGAAATAGCAAACTGGAGAGCTGCTAAATTGCTCAAACAGGAAAACCAATTGCAAAAAAAAAAAAAGGCTACATATGTATTTTTATTGCTACTTGTATCCTTATCCCTGACTCTGGAAACAATGTAGAAAAGGTCAGACCTCTGGGTCTTTTAATCAGCTGCCATCTGCTACATTTGTTTCACGAGTGGAACCTCAATTTTACATTCCCTGATTTTAAAGCGCACCAATCATAGCCAAAATCAAACACATATTAACAACCTGACCAGTACAACCTAAACATGTTTAATCAAACTACATGTACAGTTTTTTGGAAAAAAAACAGCAGTTTTTAAAAAATCCCATACTTTGTCACTGACTACAACATGCAAATGAGTTCACGAGCATGCTCAGATTGTAGCACTGTCTGAGTATACTACCCAGAATGCCTAGCTTTAGTAAACTCTAGAAGTATCAAGAGAAGTGCACACAGCAACTTCCACAAGGTGGCAGCACTAACACACAAGTTTGGCAGATTTCAAAATAGCTTAGAAGGTTTATTAGGCAAGCAAGGAATTTCAACTGAGCATGTGCGAGATTTCAGAGCTACAGTTGGCTGTGAAGATATAGGTAGGAGGAGTCACTTAAATCCAAGATGGCTGCCTCAGCTAGAACTGCAGTGGAGATAGGGAAGATTTTGCAGAAGGTATAGTGAGCTGATCATTTACATTATACAAACAATTCTGTTTTAAAAATCGGATTTCTTGAACTTTCACATATTGTATTTACTTAGTAAATCATTTTAGGTATGATTGGTGCCCTTTAAGTTTACCCTTTTTTTTTTTTTTGTGGTCCTACCAATTTATAGTTTTCCAGATTTGGCATTTGCCTGTATTTTACACAATGTGTAAAATAAAACGGTGTGGGTCCTGCACAGCTTTCTCATGGTTACAGGCAGCAGCATCCGTACAAAGCAAAGGCTGCCCAGTGCATGAGTCATGTCTGTGATATTTATGGCTTCATACAAGAAATAGCAGCGCTCTGGACTTAATTGCAGAGCTGCACAGAGTTAATTGGGTGACATTCAGGCTGCACCCACATGAGTATTCAAAGCTTCTCAATTAAAGGACAAGGAAAGTGTAAAATAGAATAAGGCTAGAATTGCAGTATTTTGTATACTAAACATAAACATGAACTTACTGCACCACAAGCCTAATCAAACAAATGATTTATGCTTTCAAAGTTGGCCACAGGGGGCTGTCATCTTGTAACTTTGTTATACATCTTTGTCTGACACTGGCACTGCACATGCTCAGTGTGGTCTGCTTGAGTTCTGCATGGCTGGTAAGTAAGGTAGGGGCTCCCCCTGCTGTTCATAAGTGATTGTTTCCCTGCCAGAAGCACTAAATGAAGGGAGAATTTCACTGCATACAGTCAGGTTTCTTATAAAAACTGTACACATTTTAAAATTAAAGTATATTGGAGATAGATTTCTTTTTCATTAAAGAAAGTAAAAATTGGATTTTATTTCTTTGCCTTTCCTTGTCCTTTAGGTGTGTGGGTGCCCTCAGTGATGATAGGGGAACCCCAGATTTTCTAGGGGGGTGGCAAGACAATAGCAGCCCTGTCATGCCTAGGTATATGAGGGTAGGACCCCAAAAATACTTCCCTGTAGTGCCCAGCATCATTTGTATGTATATGTGACATTGCTGTGAATTCATTGGGGGCTACAGACAAATATTGGGCCCAAATGGCAACCATTAAGCCAAGGTTAAATTGCCAGTGAAAGGACCTCTGTACCTCCAGAGTATATTTATGTATGTATAGTACAGGAGAATACTCGTGGTTCCAAAAACACTGACCCCCAGTGCTGTCACGCCAAGATCCCTCTGCTTCTAGGCAGTGTCAGTGTATTGACATTGTAACACAATGGGAGGGCTATGGGAGGTGATATGAGAATCCAGTACTGGTTGAAACACTGAGGCAGCTTGGGACAAACAAGAGTTGAAAGGTGTTTCCGTAACACCCAGAAGGAACAATCTGGAGGCTTGAGTGCTTAGTCAGGGTGATATTAGTAGGCCATCGCTGCTGTTGATCAGATCTGAACTGATTTATACAGGGGGGATACTGAAGCGGCGCCTGAGACCCCACTAAAGAACTTTATTACCCCTAATTTCTCTTGTTTTCATACTGATTTCCCTCTCCTTTATAGGTTCCTATTGCAGTCCTTGGAGGATCTGGACAGCAGTTTAAGGAAACTCAACTCTCGCCTGTTTGTAGTCCGAGGGCAACCGGCAGATGTTTTCCCCAGACTGTTTAAGGTAAGGAAAAGCCTAACTGGCTGTATATAGAATGGGAACTTACAGGTTTTAGCCTGTCTATGTAATAAATGCACCCAATTAATCCTCCCACATATTCCATTGTAACAGCTTGGCCTCTGCTGCAAACCTGCCTGTTTACTTTGGACTGCACCGATCAGCTTTTTCCATTGGTTGGACTCACGCAAGGTGTATTCTCTGCCTCGATCTAGTGAAAGAAATGATATACAGTATAGTCATACCGGCACTCATTAAATTCCATACAAAGTCTCTGGTGCTTCTCCTTGGTTCACGTGGTTAGAAGTGTATAAATATATATATATATATATATATATATATATATATATA
>CM044437.1:7225306-7236847 GCA_024363595.1 Xenopus borealis | reverse complement strand
GAGCAAGAGAAATGCCCGGGGTACAGTTGTGGGCAGGTTAGGCCCTGGCAGACTGATAGGGTAACGGCTATGATTAGACTTCTATTAACAGAGTAGTGACAGGGGATTAGTTTTATTCCTGCTCTCCAGCACATTGCTCAGGAATGGCTTGGCCAAGAGCTGACAATCCACTGGACGCCTGCCGTGAGAGCGCTGTGTTATTTACAGACAATCTGCGGTTTGTATGTCTGCACCTGCCCCCGTGGGAAGTCTGGGCCCTGAGTGATGATCGGCTGTGGTTTCTACAAACTGTTTCCTCCATATGTCCCTTAAAATAACACTGCTCTGATTCCATCTCAGGCAGCAGCCACCTCTGCCTCTCCGTTATCAGCTGCTTAAAATAACCCCCAACTCTTAACCATTCGCTGCTCCTGGGCTCGACAGCACAGCACCCACTGGTGTTTCCAGTCTATTCTGGGAGTATAAGAGTTAATTGCTTAGTGGCTGGGGTCCTGTTGCTGGTCTGTTTGTCCATGCTCCCAGCATTCTTGGCCAGCCAGACCTCACACGTCTGTGTTGCACAGGATTTATGAGAATTAAGATATATTACTGTAAATAGCAATTTCCTTTAGTTTATAGAGGCCCAGCATGTCCTACTCCTGCTGTTGTTAAATTCAAGCAATATGGCAGCTCCCATGTACCTGTAAATACTAAAACAGGAATGATTTCTTTTTTTTTTTTTTTATTTCAAGTGTAGTTTACGAAGGACTCGGATTTACCAGGCCATCGGTTTCTTATGTTTAGTGTAAATATTGACTCTGTTTTATCGCAGTGGGTTTGTACTTTGCATTTTGGTTACTCCGAGGAGCAGATAAATCTGTATTGGAACAGGAGGCCGGGGCTGTTACCTTTGTACTTGCTTTTTAATTCACACTTTGTTTTTATTCCGCGTGATTAGAAAAGGGATGGCAGGCTTGTGCTCCTTGGCTCAGTGAGACCTTTCATACCCAGATGGGTTTAGATTATTTGGGTTGCCGCGGATTATATACATGGAATATAATCTTTGTCTTTATCCCATAGTCAAGCAAAAGAAAACCTACCTGGGGGTGTGTTGCCAGTGCTTGGGCTGGGTTAAATAGAGCTTTGCCACTAGGGGGAGCACTTTTTGTTTTATACTGGATAGGAATTAAATCCACTTAAAGGAAAACTGTACCCCGAAAATGAATTTTTGAGCAACAGATAGTTTATATCAAATCAAGTGACATATTAAAGAATCTTACCTACTTGGTATATATATTTAAGTAAATATTGCCCTTTTACATCTCTTGCCTTGAACCACCATTTCATGATGGTCTGTGTGCTGCCTCAGAGATCACCTGACCAGAAATATTTCAACTCTAACTGTAAAGGGAAGAAGTGTTGAAGCAAAAGACAGAACTCTGTCTGTTAATTGGCTCGTGTGACCTAACTTTATAGTTTGTTTGGTATGTTTGTGTGCACCGTTGGATCCTAGGATCCCAGGAGGCTGTCCTTATTTTTTAAAATGGCAATTTTCTATTTATGATTACCCAATGGCACATGCTACTAAAAAAAGTGTATTATTATGAAAATGGTTTATTTACATGAAGCAGGGTTTTACATAAGAGTTGTTTTATGCAATATCTGTTTATAGAGACCTACATTGTTTGTGGGGTATAGTTTTCCTTTAAAGGAGAATTCAACCCTAAATTTAAACTCCTCCTCCCCCCCAGCTTAAGTGTTACCCTGGGCAAATTCACCTAATGTTTTACTTATCCCTCGGTACAGATTCAGGCATCTGACTTCACCGGCGCCATCTTCAACCACTTCAGTAATCTTTGTAATGAGACCGGTGGTGCTTCTGCAGTTTTCATGAGTTTCGGCGTATGCGCAGTTGTCGCGACACAGAAAATTGCACCAACTGAGTATGTGCCACCGCGCCACTCTCATTCAGAAGATTACCGAAGCAGCTGAAGATGGCGCCCGCGAAGTCCGTTGCCTGAGTAAAACGTTTGAGGCATTTGCCCAGGGTAACACTTAGGTTGATGGGAGGAGAGAGGGAGGTCTTGTTGGGGATGGGGGGTAGTGGTTTTTTAAATTTAGGGTTGAATTCTCCTTTAAGGTGGCCATAGATGTTTCAATTCCGATCTTTCCTAGTAAAGATCTTTTCAGGAACGATCATTCCTTTCAATACACACATGTAGAGCTGAGATACAGAGAAACAATATATTTTACCTGTTGTATCTGAGGATTCAGCTCTAACAATGGCAGATGTTCGCCTCCAAAGACTCCTGATCAAATTTGCCAGCCAGCCTGATAGACCAGCTGACTAATATCCAAGTCATTTCATAAAATATTTTGGCCATGTTTATCTTACTGGGGCCCATATTTCATCCCATAATTTATGGCCAAAAGTATTGGCACACCTATCAGTCCAACAACTCAATAAATAAATATATTCCCCCCCCCTCCCTGTTCTTACATCAACCTCTAACTGGGTCATAGTTGCGAGTAACTTATTTATGAGTTTTTATTAATGCGGAGAACTAATGAATGTTCCGTCTCTCATGCCTGGCCCATTGCTTATCATGAACCCGCAGGTAAGTATTGCAGAACAAGGATAATGATTGTTCTTTGTGCTGCCTAATGTGGCTCATACGTGGCAGTGGGCCATGGCTTGTAAGTGTATCCGGATGTTAGTATTGTGTGTGTGTGGAGGGGATGTTCTGGGGAATCGGATGTAGAATAATACACAATAACAAAGAGTTTAATTCTTCAGACAAGCAAGAGTTCTAATATCCTGCCTCTAGGGTAATCTCCCTGTATGGGGCTCTATTCTCTGGCCAATCAGATTAGTTGTATACACTGTACACATGGAGGAGCAAGGGTTTCTCTGGAGTGGAATATAAAAAGTGTATTATATGATGTACACAAGTTTCGTATAAACCTCCCTATAAAGTGGTGCATCTATCCCCACCATACTTTATTTGTTAAAGCCTCACGCATACTGGTACCTGCATGAAGACTGTGAAGTAACTGCCGCTGAGCTGCTGTAGGCCCCCACGCATAAAACCGACACGCTGCACTCACTGCAAACATTGGGGGCGCTGTACAACACTCTGAGATTTACTGCTGGGCAGTTGCAGAAGCTGCACTGTTATAGGGTTCAGACATGATACATTGTAGAATGCCGGAGAGGTGCACATTCCACCAGAGGGCACTGTTTTTATTAGAACTCGGGGAATGAGGTTACCCCAATATGTATAAATATAAGTTATTGTTCCTTTAAATGGGTTGTTCACTTTTAGTATGATGTACAGAAGGATATTCTGAGACCATTTGCAATTGGTTTTCACTTTTTATTGTTTTTGGTTTTTGAGTTATTTCGTCTTTTATTCAGCAGCTCTCCAGTTTGTATTTTCGGTAATCTGGTTGCTAAGGTCCAGATGACCCTAGTGACCCTGCATTGATTTGAATAAGAGACTGAAATATGAATAGGAGAGGCCTGAATAGAAAGATGAGTAATACAAAGTAGCAATAAAAATACATTTGTAGCCTTACAGAGCATTTGTTTTTTTTTTTTTTTTTTTTTTTTTTGTTTTTTTTTTTTAAAGGGGTCAGTGACCCCCATTTGAAAGCTAGAAATATTCAGAATATGAACTATAAAAAATAAAAAAATACTGAAGACCAACTGAAATGTTGCTTTGTGTTGGCCATAATATATTAAAAGTTAACTTAAACGACTGAGCTGTGAGACATATTTAGTAAGTGATATTTTTGGCCCTTGATCAACCAGGAACTGCAAACCGTTTCTCTCGTCACCTTAATTACTGTTCTGGTGGTTACTGTGGGACACTATAAATACAGATAAGTGTGTGTGATGCCTTTTAGGGGGAGTGTGACATTGTCTCTTCACCTCCCTTTTTAGCTGACTATGAATATCAGCAGCTGCCATTTTGTGAGTTGAAGCATAGTCCTGGGAGGAGCCAGTGGCTGCTATTGGCTGTCTCTTGTGTAACTGACCATGTCTTAAGTGTGACATCATGCTTGACGCTGATGATGTCATATATTTAAATTCCCTCAAGGACCTATGATTTATGATCTTATTTGCCCCCCTGTGTGACAAACTGTCTTAAAATGGGCAACACGCCATGCAATAAATCATCAACTTTCTTTCAGTTTTAATGATCGTTTTAAGTTGAAACTGCAAGTTAATTTTGTGACTTTAGGGCAGGTAAATCAATGTTCAGCCTCTGGGGCGTGAGAGAGGTCACCAACCCACGTTAAAAAAAAAAAAAAAAAAAAATGTCCCTCAGGGGACAAAAATGTCATTTGTTTTTTCTTGTCTGTAAAAATTTGGTGCCTGGAATGGGGAAAGTGAAGAGAGGTATGTGTGTGAGATGAAAGGTTTGGGGATTTCATGGCCCCAGGCTGGGAGACGGCTGATGAATTTGCAACCTCAGGCAGATGCTGATTGGGTTTATTTAGAATTGCGTGTCCTTTCCCCTTTACTCTGTGTAAATACTTGGGGAACTCGTTAGGGCATTGTTAAACATTTACACAATGGCGGTGGGGGCTGGGAACCTTGTTGTTTTTTCTTGATGACTTTATCATTCATGTGTGGAAGCTGCCATAGCGCTTGCCATAGCCGAGGCCTTCTCGGAGCATTTCTCACTGTGGAAAATACAACTACCGTGTCCATCTTAGGACATCTTTCTTCTGAACTGAATAGGCTGCATACACCCAGTCACCATATACGTTAGCTGAGGCAATCACCATGGTTAGGGTTGCCACCTTTTCCTGAAAAAAATACCGGACTTCCTATATATTTTCTTTTTTCTTATTAATAACATTGGCATCAACCATCAAAGATACCAGCCAGGCCAGTAAAATACCGGCCAGGCCAGTAAAATACCGGCCAGGTGGCAACCCTAACCATGGTGACCCTGTACACAGAACACAGCCTCATATTAATGTTTTTTTTTAGGGGAACCCCTTTGCGGAACTAACGGGGGTGCAAGCAGGCCAGGGCCCGCACCCCCTCAAGGTCCCCCGGCAACTCACATGCCACTGAAATGCGGCGAAAAATCTCATACAGAGGGGGGCCAGCTGCACGTCCCGCACCAGGGCCCCTGTCTAGTTACGTTACTGGGGGACAAACACCCAACTTGACTTTATGGGTAATTCCCCATATTGTTGCAATTGCTGCTTATTTGTCCTGCTAGTGTTAAAGGAGTTTTTTGCCTCAAATTAACTTTTAGTGTGATGTAAAGAGTAATGTTCTGAGACAATTTGTAATTGCTTTTCAATTTTTATTATGTTTGGGGTTAGTAACATAAGTAGAGGGGGGGGCCTGGCGTGGGATCAGAGGGGATGCGGCCCCTGGCCCAATCGGAGCCCCTGGCCCAATCGGAGCCCCTGGCCCAATCGGAGCCCCTGGCCCAATCGCATTTGCTTTTAGATGCGGTCAGTGGCCCCCTATTTGAAAGCTGGAGAGAGAGGCCAATAATTAAAAACTATAAAAAAAAAAAAAAGAAAACATGACAAAAAAAGAAAATACGAAGACCAAATTAAAAGTTTCCTACAGTCAACATTCTATAACTTACTAAAGTGTGCTGTGCGTGCAAGCCAAGCTGAAGCCGTTCTGTTTCTTCATGAATTAGACACCACAATTTCAAAGGAAATTAAAAATAGATCCGCCAAACCACACAGGTGGTATGTGGGAACCTAAGCTGATGGTGTAGAAAAATACGCAGTTTATTAGATGTTTTTCTTTACCTGTGCATGAGGCATAGAAATTTCATGTAGTATAGGTATGGGACCTGTTATCCAGAATGCTTGGGACCTGGGGTTTTCTGGATAACCGATATTTCTGTAATTTGGATCTTCATACCTTAAGCCTACTAGAAAATAATGTAAACATCAAATAAACCCAATAGGCTGGTTTTGCTTACAGTAAGGATTAATTATATCTTAGATGGGATCAAGTACAAGCTACAGTTTATTATTACAGAGAAAAAGGAAATATTTAAAAAAAAAATTGGATTATATGATTATAATGGAGTCTATAATGGGTTTCCGGATAATGGATCCCATACCAATAAGCTGTTTGTGCTTTTTATTATTCCCCCTAGAGTATCTGTGCCCATAGAATGACCTCTCCTTGTGTCTCGCCATATAAAGAAGCAGACAGTCCTGCATGTGATTGTCACTATAATGCCTTGGGCTCCATTTAGTTAGGAGCAGTGAGGGCTACAGCATATGAAGCAGCTGAGGGCAGGCTGTGGTAAGGAAGAGACATGGCAATGGAACATGAATACCTTTTCAAACATGGCCGTCCTTTGAGCAAGTGATTCTAGTACTGGATACGAGTCCAGGGCCCCAGATTTCTGAGGTAGAAAGTTGTGTGCAATTGCAGTGTACCTGTAAATCAAGGGGCAGATGTGGGAGGCAAACCTAGCTGATGACGATGATGATAATTTTTTTTTAAAAAATTAAGAAACGAAAATCTTAACCAAAGATTTAAGTAGTGCCAACACCATTTTTATTGGTTGTGCCTGATAGAAGGAAATGGAGGCTGTGTAACACATAGCAGGAGTCACACAGTCTTACGCCTCCTCAGTTGTGAGGTACACCGCAATCCCAGCATGCACCTGCCCCATAAATCTGCCAGGGTATGATGGGACGGGTAACAGCTGCTGAGCCTCATTAGGGTTATGGGCAAATGTATGTTGAACATCTTTGTTCTTTGACTCTGTTTCCCAGCATCCTTTGGTGCTGCTGCACACATGTTTGCTGTATTGTGCAAATAGCCGGGAGAGTGTGTGTAAGGGGGATATGTCTGCACATGTGAACGCCACATTCCTTCTGCTGAGCTTTTGTTAATGGAGTGGTTTGTTCATCTCACTCGCTTTTTTCTTTTTTACTCGCATAGTCTCACCTTCCGCCTGGCTTTATTCAGAGCCTTGAGGTTGTGCTAGTGATTCCCTGACTGAAATATGGGCCATTTTCCCTGTCAAGCTCTCTGGTTCTGCCTCTGCAGTGCTTCAGGCTGGGCAGCATTACCGGCGCCATTTTGTCCTACTGAACCTGCCGATAACACAGTAGAAACCAGTGATGTACACAGAGGTGATTGGGGCTATTTGCCCGCCTCAAACAGCAGAACCCTAAGCTTTGGAGCCAGTTACACCATCTATTTATCTTTTTTGACAGAATAGGTTTTCCTGTACCTTTCCATTCTGACCTAGAACATTATACATGCATAGAATCCATTATCCATAAAGTTCCGAATTACAGGAAGATCATCTCCCATTTAATCAAATATTTAAAGATTTTTTTTTTTTTATTATTTCCTTTTTTTGCTGTAATAATAAAACAGTAGCTTGTACTTGATCCCGACTAAGATATAATGAATCCTTATTGGAGGCAAAACCAACCTATTGGGTTTAATGTTTACATGATTTTCTAGTAGACTTAGGGCAAGGCCACACGTGGCATTTTTAAGAAAGCTCTGTCGGGTCTAAATACGCCAATGAAACCACACATAACATTTCAGCACATAGGTTTCTTTTCCCAACATGCACTCCTCTCATTGTTCTCATTGAGAATTTGGATGCCATATTTAAAATATCCTGCGTATTTATGCAAAGTGTGGTTTCAAACGTGCAGATCACATAGTCTATTGATTTGGTGGTTTCTTGATGTATTGTCGTTTCTGCTAAAAACCGTCCTGTGGAGGTTTTCGGCTTGCAAGCGTCCTGTGTGAATTGCCATAGTGAGTTTTCCATTAGATTCAGTGGTAGTGCAGTTTATGCATATTTGAGCCAGACAGAGTTTAAAAAAATAAAAATAAAAAAACACAATGTAAAAACACCACGTCTGGCCTTGCCCTAAGTCTACTAGAAAATCATGTAAACATTAAATAAAGCAAATAGGCTGGTTCTGCCTCCAATAAGGATTAATTATATCTTAGTTGGGATCAAGTACAAGCTACTGTATGAAGATTCAGATTACCAAAAGACCGTTATCCGGTAAACCCCAGTTCCCAAGCATTCTGGATAACGGGTCCCATACAGGTATGGGATCTGTTATCTGGAAAACTGTTATCCAGAAAGCTCAGAATTATGGAAAGGCATCTCCCATAGACTCCATTTCATCCAAATAATCCAAAGTTTTAAATAAGACTACCTTTTACTCTGTAATAATAAAACAGTATCTTGTACTTGATCCCAACTAAGAAACAATTAACCCTTATTGGAAGCAAAACCAAAGCCTATTGGGTTTATTTCATGTTTATATGATTTTCTAGTAGTCTTACCATAGAGTAACTTTTAGTATGATGTAGAGAGTCAGCCTTCTGCCCTCCAAATATAGGGTCACACCGATTCCACTAATTGGGATTTGTCTGAATTCGGGAATCCTTTGTAAAAGATTCTTCCATCGTCCGAATACTGAACTGAATCCTAATCCTAATTTATATATGCAAATTATTGGTGGGAAGGGAAAACGTGGAAAAATATTTTGTATCTCCTTGTTTTTTGAAGAAAAGTCGCAAGATATTCCCTTCCCGACACAAATTTACATATGCAAATTAGGATTCTGATTCGGTTCAACCAGGCACCAGGATTCATTCCATCCAAATCCATCTGAAAAAGGCTGAATCCCAAACCAAATCCTGGATTCGGTGCATCCCTCATATTTAAACTACAACTCCCAGCATCCTACTGATTGGACTATGGCACTGTAGCATTCAACTTCAAAGTCTAGAGATTTCATGTATCCCTACATTAGCAGTGCTAATATGGTGGCATATGGTGCCCAGGTCTGTGTCTTTCTTTGTCTCTTCCAACTGGGTGAGTGTCTAAAGAGTAGAAAAAAATTATATAGTAGATAAATAATAGAAAAAAAAAACCCTCAAAAAGAGGAAAGCATGAATAAAGTTTCCCCCATATAAATGGCTTTGTTATGCTAGGGGCAGTTGGCTGTACACATAATGAGAGCTGAAGGAAAGGCAAGTTTTGTTTTTTTTTCATTATTTTTTATTTTTTCAGTAATTACAGAAGATTAACCTTTTTTTTGTGAGCCTTTAATCTTTTTATACATGGTATAGAGCCAAACTGCGGATAAAGCAGGATTTCCGCCCTGCCTGAATGTCCGAGTTTGTGGTGCTTTGTAGTGCAGAGGTTGGTGGGTGTGGGAAAGGTAATTGCCATGGAGGGAGGGGACTGTGGGGCCCCTGCAGGTGTGGGAGGGAGCTCTCAGTGTCCTTTCTCTTCTGTCTCTTTTTGTAACAGGAGAGTGAGTTTGGAGGATTAACCAGCGCTAAACCCTCCCCCAGTAATCAGGAGACAGCCAGAGACTGCCCGGGTCTGAAGTTACCTGCAACTGCTGGATGTGCCCTTTATAAACTGCTGCCCCGGGGCACCGCTGGATGGAAAGTTGGAGACGCTTCCCTGCTTGTGGTACCACTTTAAAGGTTTGTCCCAAGGAACTTACATGAGATTATAAAGTGCTGGGGTGAGAGGGATTCCGTAGCCAGAATGCCATAAGATTCCAGACTTTATATGCATTACCTAATCACTAATCGTACCTAGACACTGCACTAGGGGAAGATTATAGTTTCAGGGCCTGGGGGGGCACATATGTTGTAGAAAAATAGCACCAACATGACTCCCATCATGGCACAATAGAAAACAACAAGAGACAATTCCATGCATTGTATTTTTTTGTTGTGTAATAAACCTCAGAATGCTAGTGGGTTCTGCAGGAACTGCCTGCTGTTACATTTACCCACTTCAGTCTAAAGGTGGCCATACACAGGCCAATAAAATTTGCTGACAGACCTAGTCGGCAGCTTATTGGCCGTGTGTGGGGCTCTACGACGGGCTATATCTGGCTGACAGTCTGGACGGGACTAAAAATCCCATTGGATCGCGGTCACATCTTTTTATTGATGCAGTCCCGTGATCCGACCTCCCGTATTTCTTTAATTATGATCCGATCATTGGGCCCAAGGTGGGCATATTGGGGAGAGATCTGCTCATTTGGCAACATCTCTCTGTGTATGGCCACCTTAAAAGAAACGTCATTTAAAAAAAAAAAAAATAAAAAAAAAAATTGTTTTTTTTTAAACACAAATATAAACTAAAACAGAGATAAATCTTTAAAATCGGGAAATTCTCTGCATGCGCTCCTTCTGAGATGGCGATATGCTGACGATCCGACGTGCGGCGCTCAATTTCTCCTCCCTGCCTATCTCCTATAGAAGAAAGAAATCGAGCGCTGCACGGTGGATCATCGCCATATCGCCATCTCAGAAGGGGAGCGCATGCAGAGAATTGGTAAGTAATTTCTTATTAAAAACTTACCGATTTTAAAGATGTATCTGTTTTCATTTATTTTCGTTAAAAAAAAAGAAAAAATTAATGATAGTGTTCCTTTAAGAGGGGTAGGTGGTTTCTGCAGAACTGCCTGCTATTGAATTTACTCACCTCAGTCTACAAGGGGTAGGTGGCTTCTGCAGGAACTGTCAGCTAAATGTTACATTTACTCAACATCTTGACAAGATTTGCACCCTATGTGTTGTGTACTCGCCTAAGTGTGTCACTTAGTGGAAGTGTGAACGACTTGTGTGCGAACTGTTGAATTGTCGGTCTATTATTTACTGACATGCAACAACGCATGGTGATTGTAGGCAGCAAAACATACAATGCAGTGTTTATTTTATTGTGTGTGTGGGAGCTGCCATGGTGCTAAGATGCTTTTAATGTCCGATACTGTTTAAAACTGATTTAAAATTCTCAGTATCATGTTATATATAATTAGGGGCTATGAAAAGACTTGACCTTGAAACTCGCCTGTAATAAGTTAATGGGTTTCCCACAAGGAGACGGCTCTTCCGTTCTTCCGCCTCTTTCCTGACATTGAGTTTCTTTTTGTTCAAGTTTGTGACAATTAACACACACAATGCCAGAAATCTGTCTGAGATCTGGCCACATATGTTTTATTAATTGGTTTATTGGGTGGCACTGACAGATGTTGGGGGGATGAGGTGCCTGTTATGACTGGTGCCTGGAGGGGACAGAAAGCAAAAGCATAATGGGTCCGTTTCTGACCTTGAACATGCTGCTGCTGACTGTAACGTTCTCCGCTATTCCCCAACTCCAGCACATTTCCTACTCTTCAACCTGAGCATTAGAGTCCCCAGATGTTGCTGGACTATAACTCCCATTCTTTTTCATCCTATAGTCAACCTAGAACATGCTGGGAGTTGTAGTTCATCACCTGGGGTGTAAATCCATGAACATTGCATTCTGGTATGGTTTCCATAGGCAGGAATGGCTGAATGCCACTTATATCATGACCGCAACTGTCAGAATTGCTTTATGTTTCTAGAGGGGCAGATATTGACTGCAGAATTGTCCTTTTTTCACCTAAATAGCAACAACCAGAGCCAGATGTTCAGATGAACCCATTTTGGACCCCAGTTGCGTGCTTTGTATATACATTGTTTTGAGAACATTCCTTCTTATCTTATTTACATTT
>CM044437.1:7130143-7141071 GCA_024363595.1 Xenopus borealis | reverse complement strand
GCCGATAACATGGTACGAAACAAACTTTCATATTTCCAATATCCGTATTGGTATCAATATTCGACTTGGATATCGTTCGGCTTGTTGAATCGAATGGCCAGAAAATTTGGATAAAGTTAGAATTCTATTTTTTTCTGGTATAACGGAGGGTTCAGCTTGAATACGGCTGTATTGAAAACAGATGTTCTTTCCTACTATCACGGTTGTAATTGTTGCGTCTATGGCTACCTTTATGAAAACCCTCGCAAGGTGGTTGCGTTACACGATCAGCTTAAAAGGATACGGTCATGGGAAAACATGTTTTTTTCAAAGCGCACAAGTTAATAGCGCTGCTCCAACAGAATTCTGCACTAAAATCCATTTTTCAAAAGTGCAAACAGATTTTTTTTTTATATTCAATTTTTAAATCGGTGATGGGTCTAGACATATTGTCAGTTTCCCAGCTGCCCCCAGTCATGTGACGTGTGCTCTGATAAACTTCAGTCACTCTTACATTAAGTAGGAGAAAACAGCCTGGCAGAAAGCAGTTCCATCCTAAAGTGCAGGCACAAGTCACATGACTGGGGGGCAGCTACGAAACGGACAATATGTCTAGCCCCAGGTCAGATTTCAAAATTGAATTTAAAAAAATCTGTTTGTTCTTTTGAGAATTGGATTCCAGTGCACAAGTCTGCTGGAGTAACACTATTAACTGATGCATTTTGGAAAAAATGACCCATGACAGTATCCCTTTAAAGGGCAAGGAAAGTGTAAAATAGAATAAGGGTAGAAATGCTGTATTTTGTATACTAAACATAAACATGAACTTACTGCACCACAAGCCTAATCAAACAAATTATTTATGCTTTCAAAGTTGGCCACAGGGGGCTGTCATCTTGTAACTTTGTTATACATCTTTGCAAGACTAGACTACATACACATGCTCAGTGTGATCTGGGCTTCTTAGGGATCGTCATAAACGATCAAAAAACAAAGCTGCTTGAGTTCTGCATGTTTGGTAAGTAAGGCAGGGGCTCCCCCTACTGTTCATAAGTATGATTGTTTCAGTGCCAGAAGTTAGGGACTGTCTGAAAATTCCTATCCACAGCACTAAATGAAGGGAGAATTTCACTGCGTACTGTTAGGTTTCTTATAAAAACGGTACACATTTTTTAATTAAAGTATATTGGAGATAGATTTCTTTTTCATTAAAGAAAGTAAAAATGGGATTTTATTGCTTTGCCTTTCCTTGCCCTTTAAAGGAAAAGTAAATGTTTTTCTTTTTCTTTCTGTAAATTTGCTCTAAACAGCCCCCCAGATTAATGTACCTTAGTCCCTGCTGCAAGTCTGCTCTGGTTTCTGTGTTATCAGCAGCTTCTTTCCCTTCTTCCTGGTGCAGAGTGAAGCCCAGCCCCTTAGTTTACTGAGCAGTCCATTTGCTGCTGTTCCACAATAGAGAGGAAGAGGGAGCCAGTGTTTCATTAGTAAGCTAGTTTCCCCAAGCAAAAGGTGCTACACACACTGCTCTCTGCTATGTCATAGTATGCAAATGATCTCCAAGACTAGTCTGAGAGATAAGGTCAGCTCAGTAAGCTATGGGGCGGGGCTTCACTCTGCACCAGGAAGAAGGGGAAACAAGCTGCTGATAACACAGAAACCAGAGCAGACTTGCAGCAGGGACTAAGGTACATTAATCTGGGGGGCTGTTTAGAGCAAATTTAGAGATAGAAAAAAAAACGTTTACTTGTTCTTTAAGGAATGATGGGAAATGGTTCTTATGGGTAATGTGGTTTCCTTTCAATCTGTTAAAGGAGAATTGAACCATTAATGTAAAAAAAACCTACCCCCTACCCTACATAGACCCCTCCCTCCTAGCGTAGCTGCTACCCAGGCCAAATGCCCCTAAGTCTTTGCTTACTCATCAGTGCAGAGTCTGTCCAGCGGAGCTCAGGGCTGTCATCTTCCGGCTCTTTGGAATAAGCAATTGGAATGTGACTTTCGGGGCATGTGGCTGCTGTGAAATTCACTGGACAGAAGCTGCCCCGTGGGGTAAGTAAAGACTTTGCCGGAGGTAGCAGCTAGGCTGGGGTGTAATTTTTCAAATACATTTAGTTGATACATTTCTAATCTTTGTCCCTGCTAATCAGAATATCTGGGTTTCATTAAAGGCAATTACAGACCAAGTCGGCAGCTTATTGGCTCGTGTGTGGGGCTATCCAACAGGCTTTCCCGATCGATAGCTGGCCAAAAGTCAGCCAGATCTCGATGGGGCAGGTTAAAAAATCCCGTCAGATCTCGGGTGCCTCTGTGACTAGGGCCCACGATGGGATCTGCCCGATATCGGCCAACTCAATGTTGGCATATCGGGGAGAGATCCGCTCGTTTGGCGACATCTCTATGGCCACTTTTGGAATTCCTAAAACAGTTGTTAATATTCCCACAGATGCTGCTGAGAAATGTATCAACTAAATGTTGCAAAATTGTAACAGTTTAGAGTCTGCACCTGAATTACTGAGCTGCCAGACTCAAACGCCAGACAGGGACACTTTAAACTTAGATTTTGGAAAAATCCATTCCAATCTTCCAACCTGCAACTAATTATTCAAATGAACATAAAAGTAGTAAACAGAACAAATCACACAGTGCTCGGGCCATTAATTGACAAGTGGCAGTCGTACGAAAGTTATATCAAGCAAATAAAAGTCTCCCGTTGATATTGTTAGATATAAATCTTTTAACCTGTCCGATCAGCAAGAACGACCAATCACCACGGTACGAAAAATATATGGACACTATGAAAATCGTATAGTGTATTTCAGTGTATAGCATAGTATATTTGCATCTAATACAGATTATTAGGCTATATCTGACAAATGAATGTCCGTTCCAATCTTCCAACAAACCATTCAAATCAATACAAAAGTAGTAAAGAGAACAAGTTACATGATGCTCGGATCATTAATTGTCAGTGATGTCTGACAAATGGTAGATAGGCAATACATGTAAATATATTATCATTAGCCAATATAATTCTTTTAAAGGACCAGTACCATCAAAAAAAAATTTTTTTTTTTAATTTTTTACTATACATAAAAAAAATCAAACACACCAAGGCAAATTAAACTTTAAAATAGCAAAGCCTTTATTTAAAAAAAAAAAAAAAAACCTTACAGAACCTCAGCTTCCCCTGCTCAACAGGCAGCCTTCCATTCTGCGGTGCTTGATTTTTCCTCACTGGCTATTCTACGGACAGCGTTACTCCCGAGAAGCCCAGTCTCATTGGGGGAAGCGTGGCTGCCGGCTAGCTCGTGGAGACCAAGGAAAATCAAGTGGCCCGTGGTGTCAGCGTGGGGCCCGGCAAACCCACTGCGAAGGTGAAGAGACTGTGCTTGGCACTGGTGGTCACCCTGAAGCCCCGGTTGCGGAAGACAAAGTCCCAGGTGGAGTTGAAGGCAGCACTGGAATAGGAGCCAACATGGCCTGGGGTGGTGATAGTGCCGCAGAGAGGCTGCAGCGGAGCAATGAACCTGCGAAGTGAAAGCGGTCTGGCCTGAGGCAAGGTCGTGGCTACTCGGGTTGAGTTTAAAAGCTCCAATGCCGTTTGCATAGGGGATGATGCCCAGGGCTACCTCTCGATCCGTCACATCTCCAGCGGAGTGGTGCCTGGACAAACCTAAAGTTGTCACTCTGATTGCTGGCTATGGGGCTCTGGCATCCAGGAGCATGGTAGCTCTTACCTGGGGGAGCAACCCGAGCACGCACACACAACAAGGCAAGTCTTCCAACAATGGCCACTGAATCAGTGGCCACCAAACATGTGCATGAGGGGGATCCTACACTTGTGCAGATGGCACAACCTCACCGACTTGTTAGGACAGTCGCATATACAGCTTGGTGCGCCTCTGAGCTGTACAAAATACAAAAGGATATACTGGGCTGACCATGAGACAGAACTTCTCCCAATACTGCTCTTATTATTTCCCTGGTCTCCACAAGCAAGCCGGCAGCTACGATTCCATCAATGTTGTGTACGGACAGATGAGGCTGGGCTTCTCGGGGGACACGCTGTCCATGGAATAGCCAGTGAGGAAAAATCAAGCTCCGCAGAATGGATGGTTGCCCTATCGCTTTTTCTGAAGAGGAGGGGAAGCAGAGTTTCTGTAAGTTCTTTCTTAATAAAGGCTTTGCTATTTTGAAGTTTAAATTGTCTTGGTGGTTTTTTTTCGATGTTTACAAACAAATTTGTATATTATTTTTTTTTTTTAATTACTTGTCCTTTTAACCTGTCCGATTGACTGATCACCATGTTACGATCAATGTCCGGACACTCCACAATCAGACGAACCTTCGTTTCATATGATAGTATCTTGCTTCTATGCATATTATTAGGTTATATCAGATAAACGAATGTCCGTGGTAACCTTCCGACCTGCAACTAACCAATCAGATTAATACAAAAGTACTAAAGAGAGCAAACCAAACTATGGTCGGGCCATTAATTAACATAGCAGCAATCACGCGAAAGCTACGTCCGACAATTAGTAGCGACAAATAGTAGCGACAGTCTCCCAACTGAACGACTGATCGCCATGTTATGGAAAATGTCTGGACACTGAACACATGATCCTAAAATCAGAGGAACCTTTGTTTCGTACAACAGTATCTTTACGTCTATGGTAGAGTCCTGCACGGGTCCATTTTTTGGGACCCGAACCCAACCCGTACCTGCAACCCGCAACCCGGACCCGCGACCCGCATTCTTACCCGCTTGGACCCGCGACCCGAACCGTACCCGCAACCCAGACCCGCTGACCATCAAGAATCAGGAAGTGCTGTCATCATAAACAGGAAGCGACATCATCGGAAGTAGCCGGGATCAGAAAAAAAAGGAGTAAAACAGGAAGTGCTGTCATTGTAAACCGGATGTGACATCATCAGTAGTAGAAATGCTCAGAAAAAGGAGTAAAGATCCCTATAGCGAGGATCCGCGACCCGACCCTCAACCCACCAACCTGCAGAACCACCGGCCCGCTTCTATACCCGCACCCAGAGATTCTATGAGCAACCCTCAGGGTACTGCGGGATTTTGCAGGTAACCCGCGGGTACCCAACCCGCTGTAGGACTCTAGTCTATGGTAGACACGCAGATTATTAGGCTATATCGGACAAACAAATGGCCGACCTGCAACTAACCATTCTGATTAATACAAAAAAGTAATAAAGAGAAGAAATCGCACGATGCTCGTGCCGTTAACCGACAGACAGTAATCGTATAAAAGTTAAGTCCAACAAATAGGAGTGACAGTTTGCCACTGAGGCAATACATGCAGAGATATTATCGGTAGCCGATAAGAATCTTTTAACCTAAAAATGAAATCTTTTAATTGTCTGGACACTCCGAAAATCATACGAACCTTTGTTTCATACGATTGTTTCTCTGCGTCTATGGCCGGCTTTAGACTATAACTTTGTGTGAGATGGGGGAAAAACGGCTTACCTGTAGTCCTCAGGATACTTTAATAAAACATTTCTTCCTTTAACTGTTAGAAAAACAATATCCTTAGCATAATGTGTATTTGGATGATGCTCATGCAGGCCACAGTCCCAAGAAGAGGAGAATGCACCGGAGCACGGCATCCCCAATCCATCTCCTCTCTTGTCAATAATCTGTGGTCTCGAAGGAAACTGCAACAACAGACTTGTGCTGAACCATCATAATCCTATTGCCCGAAACACCAAACTCTATGTTCCTGCAGGCAGCAAACTCCTGACGTTCCCATTACACTTTCCAGGCATCAGGTTTGTCCGTGCAAAGAAACGTTTGAGAGAGAGAGAGAAGGGTTGGTAGAGATGCAGCCTATCCAGTACGGACAAGCCTCCTACACCCATGCAATCCTTACAAGCAAGTGGTTAGTCAGTGTGCGTGATTCAGCTGCAACAACAGATAAACAGAACAGGCTGCCTTCATTTACAACAAAAAAATGCCAGTTATAATTAACCTTTTTCCACAAGGTTGCTGCATACTCTCAGCATGGCCGTCTCTTTAACTTTAACCATTTAGATGCTTTAAACTGGCAGTAAAGAAACAAGATCACTATGTGGAAATATATATATATTTAGGCAGAGGAGTAACTATAAGTTACTGGGCCCCACAGCAAAATCATCTATCATCTATCTATTCGATCATTCAATGGTCGAATTACTTGCCCTTTAAATTTTTATTCGAATCCCTAGTTCGCCAGATTAAACCTACCGAATTGCTGTATAACCCTATGAGAAGCTCTTCAGCATTTTTAGATCGAATTAAAAAAAAAAAAAAGAATAGATCGAATGGTTAAATTGTTGGAAACGTTGATTGAAATTTTTTTTTATTCAATCGTTTGATTGATCGAATTTCGCTAATCGAATATCGAATTTGAAGGGTTAAAATTCAACCAAAATTCGATTGGTCTAATTAAACCTCAAATTTGACCAATAGTAAATCTGCCCCAAAGTGTCTTCCCCCTTTAAAGGTACAAAAAAGACTTTCGCACACCCTTAATGCTGTAGATAGAACAGATAACCTGGTGCCACAAGTGCCAAGAGGATGCGGCACCCTCCGTAGCAATCCACTGGAACAAAAATCACACCGGCACACAGGAATTGAAGTGCAGGGAAGACCCTTGCAACAACTTTTTACTGCGGTTTGTGCAACGTTTCGGAGGACACGCCCCCTTTGTCAAGCATGTAAAAAGTTGTTGCAAGGGTCTTCCCTGCACTTCAATTCCTGTGTGCCGGTGTGATTTTTGTTCCAGTGGATTCCCCCTTTAAAGGAACAGACCCGAAACCCATGGAGACTAGTGGTGCGTGGGCGGGGCAGAAACCCATGGGAATGACCGGTTCGGGTTGATTGTTCCCGCTCCGTGTGAATTGGTGCAGGCGTTTTTAAGCCTCGCCAGTGCCTAGCTATTTGGGGAGATTCGGGGGCGATCCGTCGCGGCGAAAAGTCACCAGGCGACGGATCGCACCTGAATCTCCCCGTCTGGACTAAGCCTAAAGCAGTGATCTGCAAACTTGGCTCTCCAGCTGTTAACTACAAGTCCCACAATGCATTTGCCTGACTGTGGCTGTCAGACTCCTTCATTGCATTGTGGGACTTGTAGTTCCTTAACAGCTGGAGAGCCAAGTTTGCAGATCACTGTCCTAAAGACATAAATGCTCCAACTGTGTGTATTAGGTCTCCATCTGGGGGCCAGCAAATCACAGCAAATCAACATTATTCACAATAGCCATACATGGGGGTCGGCACAAAACAAATAAACAACATTGTTCCATTCATTTAGCCCCTCTCCGAATAACGACAGAGCTGCTGCTCCTCCTATTCATTTCCTACCAGCTGATCGCCAGAATTGGCGGAATATCAATCAAAACGCCTCTTGACTTGCAAATCATGACCATATGGTCGTACAGTTTGGCCACAAGCAATATGCCCAACTCTATCTGTGCATATACGGTCATATTTAAATCACCCTTCTGGGAATTTATTCAGATTATTAGGAACAATGGATTTGGAAATAGGGGCTGTCAATTTAAGCACAACACTATAGGGAGCAAAATCAAACCCCTTAACAAGAACTCAATAGGGTTGTTTTGCCTCCATTAAGTAATTGTATTTTAGCTGGGTTAAAGTAAATAGTATTGTTTTATTATTACAGACAAAAAGGAAAAAAAAATTTTAAATTTGAGTGGATTATAATGGAGTCTACGGGCGACGGTCTTCACGTAATTCAGAGCTTTCTGGATAACGGATTTCCAGGTAACATCCTATATCTGTTATTTACATTTTCCATGGCAGTGTACTTGCTTAAAGGAGTTGTTCACCTTTAAGGTAACTTTCAATATGAGATAGAATAGCCAATTCTAAGCAACTTTTCAGTCGGTCTTTATTTATTTATTTTTTTATAGTTTTTTTCTTTTTCCTCCGACTCTTTGCAAGTTTCAAATGGACATCGCTGACCCCCATCTAAAAAGCAAATACTCTGTAAAGCTGGCCATAGACGCTCATTTAGCACATCGCCAAACAAGCAGATCTTTCCCCCGATATGCCACTGATTGTAGGGCTATAACAGGGGTAATCCGAATGATTGGATTACGACGAGGGAAATGGGCTCTGACGGGTCGCTTGGGAGAAAATCAAACCTTCCCGATCGATATTGTGGCCAGATATTCATTGGGAAGACCCGTCAAAAGCCTCCATACACGGCAGACGAGCTGTCAGATTGGTCTAAACCAGTGGTTCTCAACCTGGGGGTCAGGACCCCTTTGGGGGTCGAACTACCCTTTCACAGGGGTCCCTTAAGGGGTTCCAAGAGCAGGTTCATCTCTCTCCCCACTAGCCCTGGGGCAAGGTTGTAGCTATCTGGGTGTTGGTGCTGGGAGTTGTAGTTCAGTAACCCTTAACCCTTAGTAGGGACTACCATACAGCTCTCCCTGCCCATTTAAAATTTGTAAAATTAACATGGTGCTTTCCTAACAATCTGCTCTCGGCTGGCAACGAAAATATTTTAATATTTTATGGTTGGGGGTCACCACAACATGAGGAACTGTATTAAAGGGTCGCAGCATTAGGAAGGTTGAGAACCACTGGTCTAAACGACTGATATCAGCAGCTTTATCTGCCCTTGTATGGCCATTTTCAGGCTACAAATTTATGGTTATTGCTACTTTTTATTCCTCACCTTTCTATTCAGGCCTCTCCTATTCATATTCCGGTCTCATATTCAAATCAGTGCATGGTTGCTAGGGGAATTTGCACACTAGCAACCAGATGGCTGAAACTGCAAACTGGAGAGCTGCTGAATAAAAAGCTAAACAAATCAAAATCCTTAAAGGGGTGGTTCACCTTCAAATTTACTTTTAGTGTATTGTAGAAGGACCAATTCTGAGAAACTTTTCAATTGGTCTTCATTATTTATTTTTCATAGTTTTTTTAAAGGGGTTGTTCACCTTTGAGTTAACTTTTGGTATAATGTAGAGAGTGATATTCTGAGACAATTTGCAATTAGTTTTAATTTTTTATTATTTGTGGTTTCTGAGTTATTTAGCTTTTAATTCAGCAGCTCTCTATTTTGCAGAGTCAGCAATTTGGTTTCTAGGGTACAAATTACCCTAGCAACCCTGCATTGATTTGAAGAAGCGACTGGAATATGAATAGGAGAGGGACTGAATAGAATGATAAGTAATAAAAAGTAGCAATAACAATACATTTGTAGCCTTACAGAGCATTTGTTTTTAGATGGTGTCAGTGACCCCCATTTGAAAGCTGGAAATAAACAGAAGAAAATTCCAAATCATTAAAAAACTATAAAAAATAAATAACGAAGACCAATTGTAAAGTTTCTTAGAATTGGCCCTTCTACAATATACTAAAAGTTAACTTGAAGGTGAACCACCCCTTTAATGATTTGCAATTTCCTTCTGTTTCTTTGCAGCTTTCAAATGGGGGTCACTGACACCATCTAAAAACAAATGCTCTGTAAGGCTACAAATGTATTGTTATTGCCACTTTTTATTACTTATCATTTTATTCAATCCTTTTTCTATTCATATTCCAGTTTCTTATTCAAATCAATGCAGGGTTGCTAGGATAATTTGTACCCTAGAAACCAAATTGCTGACACTGCAAACTAGAGAGCTGCTGAATAAAAAGCGAAATAATTAAAAAAACCCACAAACAATAAAAAATTCAAACCAGTTGCAAATTGTCTCAGAATATCACTCTCCGCATTATACTAAAAGGAAAGTCAAAGGTGAACAACCCCTTTAAATAATGAAAAATGAAAATTGCAAATAGTCTCAGAAGATCACTCTCTACAACATACTTAAGGCTGAGGCCAGACGGGGAGATTCGGGGGCATTTTGTCGCCTGGCGACTTCTCGCCGCGACTTGAAGCCCCCGAACCTCCCCGAATAGCCACTTACCCAAGCGCACCGGCGTTGCTTGAAAACGCCGGCGCGTATCCACACGGAGCGGCGCGCTTTTTGAAATTGCTCCAAATTGCCTCGCGAGGAGTCGAGAGGTGACAAAATGCCCCCGAATCTCCCTGTCTGGCCTAGCCCTAAAAGTTAATCTAAAGTTGCGCAATGCCTTTAAGACCTTTTAACAAACGTAAACCCTACATTTGTAAAGGCACCCTTGCACTAAGCAGTAATTTGAATACCAGCATGGAGCCTTGCAGTACAGTGCCAAATGAAAAGTGGCAATTCGAGAGTTTTCTAGGCACTCCGGATACTGCTTAGTGCCTTAAAAAAAAGAGCCACAGGCCAGATGCGAGTGTCACAGAACATTAAATGTCATTTTAGTCAGTCAGGTAAGTGGCGGCCAAATAACTGATCAAAATCGCTTAGATTTGCACAAGCCATTGATTGCGGAGATAAGAACACGGAGAAAAGGAAGGACAAAGCCAAACCACGTTTAAACACTGTATAATATGTAAATAGGGATAATAAAACGGGGCGTATTAAGGGAAGAGGGCTAGCCGCTGATGCAGACAAACTGCCAACTGCAACAGAATTTTGTAAAAAGCAATACAAACAACGTCACGCCTGTCTTAATATTCCTAAATTGTGAATTAAGAGCAAGGCATGCCACGTAACTGGGAATAAACGAACATGACACATTTTACGCACATCATCACTAGCATCCATATGGCAGATTTTACTGCTGAACAAGTGTCATTTACATAAGGATCCGTTTTACACCGTTGTGTAAAGCAAACGCCTCACAGAAGGACAGATCACAAGGTACACGTAGTCCCGAGAGATCTCTCGTTCAGCCTTTAGATTGTAAGCTCTTGTGAGAATGGCCCCCTGAATGGATTTCTGTTCTGTCCTCCTTTGTTTGTTAAAGGGCACCAATCATACCTTAAATGATTTACTAATTAAATACAATATGTGAAAGTTCAAGAAAT
>CM044437.1:6999178-7012257 GCA_024363595.1 Xenopus borealis | reverse complement strand
TCCCCTCATGTGCCCCCCAGCCCAGCCTGGCCCAACCCTGCTCCCCTCCCTTACTGCTCTCCTTCCCGGGGGGTGAATGAATGAACCTTTATGTCTTCTGATTCTGCTCAATATCTCATTATCATTCATGTACAAACACATACTGAAAGTCCCAATAAAACAATCAGAAGGGAAGGGAATGAATATTTCATGAACATTAAAAGGATAAATAGATGAATATTTTATTAACAAAGGGAACAGATAAGAGATGCTAAGTGCTTGATGGATGTCTGTGCAATTACTGGACATGATTAAATTTATATATTTTATGTGGGATTTATCAATTGCGCTGGATATTTAAGGTGCCGGAGAGTGACCTTCGCTGCACCAGGGACAGATTGCAGGAGATAAAGCCAGTTCTGTGTGTCGAGTCCCAATGCTGAGTCACAGACTCAAGGCCCGAGGGGTGAGTGGGAAGTTCAGGGGGATTCTGTCTGCAGCCTACACAGCTAGTGCCAGTTGGGGGGGGGGGGGCAGATCTATATAATACACATTGAATTGAGAGGATTTATTTTTCAGAGCTGAATTTAACAAATTATTACATTTGAAATTCAATTTTTAAAAAAATGGATGGTAGCAGAGGAGAAATCTTCCTGACCGCTGCACCCATGGATGGAGGGCTTGTTCTGGCAGGTGAAGGGCGCTAGGGTCACAGTTTAATATTCTAATGGGAGACCCAGTTCTGTTTTATGCTGCCCTCTGCTGGTGGGTTGATGGAAATTGCCGAGTTTTATGCCATGGTTTAATAGTAATTGTTTTATTATAAGCAATAACAGGATTTCCACCTTTGTTCCGTTATTATGGGGGCAATACATGCAATGACATCTGGAACGGGGGTTATTGCATCCTTCGCGTCGGGTGCAATTCAGAGGGTTTCTGCCCTGTTTTCAGAATGTTTAAAGGAGAACTAAAGCTTAACTAAAGAAGTGTGTATAAATGTTGTACATGATGTTTTGTGCTTGTGTACCAGCCCGCAGCAACCACAGCCCTTTAGCAGTAAAGATCTGTGTCTCCCCAGTAGATGCCCCAGTAGCTCCCCATCTTCTTTTCTACTGATTCACTGATTCACATGCTCTGTGCTGCTGTCACTTACTGAGCTTAGGGACCCACTCACAATATACACCTGATAGTGTCATAGAAATATAGTCACAATTAGGCATGCACTTAGGGTTGCCACCTTTTAGGAACCTTTTTACGGGCCAGCAGTGAGGGCGGGAACAAAAAGGGCGGACAGTGATGGCAAAGGGGCGTGGTATGACGTAACAGGGGGCGGAGCCACAGAAAGCGATCGGCTGAAGACGCGAGAAAGGTACGTTTTTATTGGAGTTTTAATTGGATTGGGGGCAGGGCCTTTTTTAGGGGTATTACAAATTTGAAGCTACATTGCCAGTAAATTTGTAATACCGGCCCCCGGCCGGGTGGCAACCCTACGATGCACTGAATCCACTTTTTGGGATTCAGCCGAATCCCAGAACCCTTCAGGAAAGATTTGACCTGAATACCGAACCAAATCCAAAATCCTGATTTGCATATGCATATTAGGGGCGGGAAAGGAAAAGGTGGAAAAAAATGTTTTGACAAAAAAGTCACGTGATTTCCCTTTCCACGCCTAATTTACATATGCAAATTAGGATTCAGATTCGGTTCATCCATGTACAGGGATTCGGCCAAATCCGAATCCTGCTGAAAAAGGCCGAATCCTGAACTGAATCCTGGATTTGGTGCATCCCTAGTCACAATATAATATAAGGCTGACCAGTAACATGGATTTTTTTTTCTATATAATGAAAATAAAAACACGTTTAACTTTAAAATCTAGGGATGCACTGAATCCACTATTTTGGATTCAGCCAAATCCATTGCGAAAGATTCGGCCAAATACTGAACTGAACCCTAATTTGCATATGCGAATTAGTAAGAGGAATGGTAAAAGTGAGCCGCGCACGAAGTACGCAGCAACATTTTTTTTTACTTCGTTTTGTGACAAAAATGATTTTAAGGATTCGGATTCGGCCAGGCACAAGGATTCTGCTGAATCCAAATTCTGCTGAGAATGGCCGAATCCTGGCCGAATACTGAACCTAATCCTGGATTCGGTGCATCCCTATTAAAATCGCAGAGTCTTTATTAAGAAATAACTTACCGATACTCAACTTACGCTCCTTTTCAGAAAAGGCAACAGAGCGATGATCCATCATGCGGCGCTTGATTTGTCCTCCGTGACAAGGAAGGCAGGGAAGAGAAATCGAGTGCCGCACGATGGATCGCCTTATTGATTTTTCTGATGAGGAGCGCAAGAGGAGTATCGGTAAGTTATTTCTTAATAAAGACTTTGCAATTTTAAAGTTAAATGTGTCTTGGTGTTCTTTTTTCGTTATATACAAACATTTTTTTAAATTATTTCAACACAGAAACCTGTAGCATCAGCTTATATTACAGCCAGGGAAGCTCATTTTCTGCTGCTGCTGGATAATTAGTGACGACCCCTAAGCTTAGCTTCTCAACAGCTGCTCAGAGCCCACTGAGCATGTGAGTGTCACAGACACTTTCCAAGATGGTGACCCCATGTGACAAGTTTCAAGTCCTGGATCATTGCTGCTATTGACAAGCAGTTCACTATATAAAATATGGCATTTTTATCCCTATTCATTTTAAGGGTTTAGTTCTCCTTTAAAAGGTTTTGAAACCCATCCAGTCTGGGTCAAAACCCAACGAGTCTCAACTCTAGGCCCGAGGAATCCTTACCCTTTCTTTCTTTTAAAATGCGTAGGAAAAAATCAACCTAAATCGTCAGAAGTAGGGAGCACTATTGGGGAGGGGGAGATCAGCAGAACAGAGGCATAGCTGGGCGGATCGGGGCGTAGGGACAAGTAGGGTTGCCACCTCACCCCTTTAAAACTGAACACATATGGAATACACAGCCTGCATGGCTAATTAGCAATACATTTAGATGCATGATGCAGACTGAACTTATTTATGTGCAGCCATGCATCATGCATCTAAATAAATTGCTAATTAGCCATGCAGGCTGTGTATTCCATATGTGTTCAGTTTTAAAGGGGTGAGGTGGCAACCCTAGGGACAAGTGAGGTCTATATGCACCCCCATCATTTCTGATATGGGTTGGCATTGCAACAGAGTTATGGTGCTACTTTATGCTGGGAGTCGCAGTGCCATTATATGCTGTGGGGGAGGGCACAGGGCCATGATCGATTAGGGGATTCATTTATAAATAGTGGGATCATTTGCAGCAACCCATAGCAACCAATCAATGATTGGCTTTTTTCAGCCAGCTGCAACTTCAGCGGAGAAATCCCTAATTTGATTGGTTGCCATGGGTTTTCGCATGGGTGCCAATTTGCACACTAAATGAGCCTCTAGGTGTCACTGTATCACTGTTTGCTGAGGTTACTAAACCACCT
Organism: Xenopus borealis; assembly: GCA_024363595.1. Taxonomy (NCBI): domain Eukaryota; kingdom Metazoa; phylum Chordata; class Amphibia; order Anura; family Pipidae; genus Xenopus; species Xenopus borealis. The sequence goes on along the minus strand of CM044437.1, from coordinate 7,008,796 downwards.
GTAACATAGAGGGTTCAAAATAGCTGAGTTTATTATACGCAAGACATACAATATACTTCCGGGGGAACTTGGTACTTGTTCTTGTAGTCAGAGCAGCAGTGCAGCATTATTACTACATCCTGAGTAATAAGCCCCCTGGGGTCATGGTGCCATTTAGGGATGCTTCACGTATTTCAGCAACTGCAAAGGCAACACTGACATCACTTAATCCGAAAACATTTACCGCTGAACTGTAACTGCACGTCAGGCAATTAATAGCCCCTAATGCCTCGAAAAATTCCCATTTCATATTGTACACGGCCCCTTGAATTATTAACGTAATGGAATTTCTTTTTCTGCTGGCTGCAAACTGCTAATTGTAGAGTCTCTGACAAGTGGAAACGTTAGAGGTCAGGGAGAGCGTCTCTCTAAGCACTTCTACCACATTACCATTTGGTGTGATTAATATTGCAGGAAATGCGACAAAACCACTGGTCATCGTTGATGACATTGATGACCGACCCGATTTATTTATATAAAATGCAGTGTCTTAAAATAGACTCATCTAAAGGACCTCTCTAGTGTTTTTATTCTACCTTTACATCTGGCTAATAAAAGACTTAAAAAGTATGAAAAAATATCTATAATGTACCCCCTACTGTAAATGATAAGGATATTAGAAGTCCCTGAGGGGTGTGACCATATAAAGGCACAAGGCTGCAGGCTGAGTTATACAGGGAACTGTGAGTATCACTCATGTATTATAAGGGATAATGTACCCCCTACTGTAAATGATAAGGATATTAGAAGTCACTGAGGGGTGTGACCATATAAAGGCACAAGGCTGCAGGCTGAGTTATACAGGGAACTCTGAGTATCACTCATGTATTATAAGGGATAATGTACCCCTACTGTAAGCTATAAGGATACAAGAAGACAGCAAAGAGTCTCAAGACCAAATAAAATGTATGCAATGGCAAATGCACATGTTCTGCATGGTTCTTCTGTTATATGGTCTAAGCACAAAACAGGTTCTGAATAAAGGTTTGGAAATTGGATGGGGGTGAGTATGATAAAGTGATTGTTCTTATTCCATGTTATTCAGCGTCATTTCTACACCCCCTGGTGTGCCCTCGTATTCCAGGCATCCTGCCACTCAATGCAGAAAACTAATTAAAGTGTTTTTTACAGCTGACACCAAATGTCAGCAAAATAGAGCAGTGTTTGTTACAGATAACTTGGTTCCTGTTAGGGAAATGGATGTGTTTGGCAGCGGAGCGGCTGGCAAGGTGGTGCAGATGTCATCATTGTGATATTGGCTGCCAGTAACTTACATAGAGATCCTGCTCGGTGAAACGTGGGGGTCGGTGGATAAGCAATGGTTTAATATATAATGGGAGGAGCAGAGGTTGGACAGGGGTATGGTCTTTGTCACAGGAGGTTGCACTCCAGGCACTGTGTAGGGGGGTGCAGTATTAGAGTGCATGCTCTGGGTACAATATGTGATTTTCAGTCTTTGTTGCAGTATTAGAGTGCATGCTCTTAGGTACAATGCGTGGTTTTTGGTCTTTGTTGCAGGAGTTGCACTCCAAGCACAGTGTAGGTGGTGCAGTATTACAGTGCATGCTCGTAGGTATAATATGAGCTTTTTAGTCTTTGTTGCAGTATTAGAGTGCATGCTCTTAGGTACAATATGTGCTTTTAGTGTTTGTTGCACTATTAGAGTGCATGCTCTTAGGTACAATGCGTGGTTTTTGGTCTTTGTTGCAGAAGTTGCACTCCAGGCACAGTGTAGGTGGTGAAGTATTACAGTGCATGCTCTTAGGTATAATATGAGCTTTTTAGTCTTTGTTGCAGTATTACAGTGCATGCTCTTAGGTACAATATGTGCTTTTAGTGTTTGTTGCAGTATTAGAGTGCATGCTCTTAGGTACAATATGTGCTTTTAGTGTTTGTTGCAGTATTAGAGTGCATGCTCTTAGGTACAATGCGTGGTTTTTGGTCTTTGTTGCAGAAGTTGCACTCCAGGCACAGTGTAGGTGGTGCAGTATTACAGTGCATGCTATTAGGTATAATATGTACTTTTTAGTCTTTGTTGCAGTATTAGAGTGCATGCTCTTCGGTACAATATGTGATTTTTAGTCTTTGATGCAGAAGGTTGCAGTCCAGGCACAGTGTATAGTGTGCAGTATTAGAGTGCATGCACTGGGTACAATATATGATTTTTGGTCTTTGTTGCGTATTAGAGTGCATGCTCTTAGGTACAATATGTGATTTTTGGTCTTTGTTGCAGTAGGTTGCACTCCAGGAAAATTGTAGGGGGGGGGGTGCAGTATTAGAGTGCATGCTCTTAGGTACGTGATTTTTGGTGGCCAAAAAGAATTAGGACTACTGCAAAAAGTCCACTGTTAACGTAAATCTAAATCTGTATCCCCCTAAAGGCAGGTGTGTGTGATTTTTGTGCCATTGGTTTCCTTATCTTGTATCCCGGCTGCATGAGCCGTGCAATCAGCCAAAGAGAGGTAATTAGCCCAATATCCACTGCTCCATAGAGACACTCGATATTCCGAAGCATTGGGCCATATGCTTCGTATCTACAGAAGAATCCCAGCCATTAGCTACAGACTGTGTATCAGTTCCAGTAAACACTTTAGCCTCTCCAACAAACAGTAATGGAGTGGTTCACCTTTTAGTATGTTATAGAATGGCTAATTCTGAGCAACCGTCGGTCTTCATTATTTACTTCTTATAGTTTTTTTTTATGATTTGCCTTCTGAATCTTTGCAGCTTTCAAACAAGGGTCACTGACCCCGTCTAGGTAAGGCCACACATTTATTATTGCTACTTTTTATTACTCATCTTTCTATTCAGGCCTCTCCTATTCATATTCCAGAACTGGTGCACTGATGGCCAACATACTGGTAGATACCCCCAATATTATTCTTTTTGCATACATGGAGACTTGCTAGGGCAATACAATTGCAGAAATAGGTGAGATACACCATTGACTAATAGCAGTAGTAGGTAGGTTGTTTACAGGCACCATGTAAAGTCTTTAACCAGTTTCAACTCCCCCAGTGGTAGGGGATGATGGAATAAAGTTTTGCTCCAGCTGTAGTAACCCATAGCAACCAATCAGAAGATTGATTTTGATCAGCATGCCAGTATGCCAGGGTCCGATGGGGCTGGAGAGGCAAAATTAGAAGTACCCTGCAGCAGCAACAAGAAGGGGTAGTTTGTGGGCAGGGAGTTGGGGCTTAGAGCATAGTGGGGCTTCCACAGCTAGGGTGGTAGGACCTTGGGGTGATGGCTCCAGTTACACCAGTAGGTTCCAGTAACGTACCTAAGGAGGGTCACATCCAGACGCAGTTTAGCATATGGGGTGCAAATGCCCAGAGGACCCCAAGGGGTTCAGGCCCGGGTGGGATTGTACTCCCCATAGTTATGTCCCTGGTAGGTTTTCCACCTTTGCTGGCAGTAAAAACCACACAGAGGTAGGATGATGACATCACAGGGCAGGATACTGACATCAGAGGAACAGAACTGTGACAGTCTGGAGATTTTGGAAAAGGGCTATAATATCCATATTAGGGATGCATCAAATCTGGGATTCGGTTCAAGATTCGGCCTTTTCTAGCAGGATTTGGATATATTTTGCATATGCAAATTAGGGGATGGGAAGGAAAATCATGTAACTTTACAAAACAAGGGGGTAAAAAAATTTTAATCCACTTTTTACCTTCCTGTCACTAATTTGCATATGCAAATTCGGATTCGGATCTGTATTTGGCTGAATCTTTCATGAAGGATTCGGGGATTCGTCTGGATCCCAAATAATGGATTTGGTGCATCCCTAATCCATATGGCTCAAAACGGTTCAAAACCCGACCCTATAACCCAGTCCAACACTGGCTATGTGCATTGATTAGCCTGACCCTTTCACTTTATATCAGGGGTAGATCAGGATATACCAGTAGACTTTTAGCTGTAACTCTTGGGGGGCAGGCCCTGGTGCACCCCCCTCCGTACGCTATTTTCTGCCCAGAAATCAGTGACGTGCGAGGTTACATAAGAATTATTTGTTTTTTAAATATAACAATATAAATGTTCTCATAAATCAATATTTAAGTAATATTTTCCATGGAACAGAATGCTAACAATGCTTTTAAGGATGTAGCTCCTAATGGGACAACATCGCTCAAAGTAGACCCCACATTAGTAACGTATGGGCAAAGTAAAGTTGTAAAATGCTCTCTGTCGGCTTGCTAGAAAAAAGGCAGGGCTTGTAAGAAATTGGGTGTAACTGGGGGAGTATTGGCGCATGTGATAAAGTAGTCTGGGAGCTACACAGTTTAGCAGGCTTGCCTGGGGTACCGGCCCTATTTTTTTAGTATAAGCCTAAACGTATACGTATAAGTCAAAAAAGGTATTTTCCCAAGGTAAGTAGCTTGGAGTGAATGATACACAGGTTAGAGGGTGGGTAGGGGGCGTGAAGGGGAAATGCCGCCCGAACCCATCTCCAGATGAATACAGTGCTGCCGAACATAGTCAGCTCTGTATTCATCGTCATAAACACAGGTCTCTGTGCTAAAAATGAACATTCCCCCCTATATCCAGAATTCTTCTACTAACCCCTCAGCCAGCTCTCTAGTGCTGCTCTTTATTAGGGATGCATCAAATCCAGGATTTGGTTTGGAACTTGGCCAGGATTCGGCCTTTATCAGCAGGATTCGGATTTGGCCAAATGCTTCTGCCCGGCCAAACCAGGGCGGGGAGGGAAATCGTGTGACTTTTACTCACAAAACAAGAAAGTAAAAAATGGTTCCCCTTCCCACCCCTATTTTGCATTTGCAAATTAGGATTCGGTTTGGTATTCGGCCAAATCTTTCTCAAGGATTTGAGGCTTGGGCCGAATTCAGTGCATCTCTACTCTTCATACCCAGCTCCCTCACCACCCTGTTCTTGCTCCCCTCCATGCTCTCATGTGCTGCCAATCAGCCCGCTCTCAATCCCGCTAATTAATGATGTTTGTCAAGCAGCTAAATATAAATCTCCATTCTGTGTGGCTGACATGTCGTCTAAAGATCAACAGGGTGAAAAGGAGCACATTCTGTTCCCAATTAATGAGGCAAGAGAATCCAGAAGCTGGTAAGTGAAGTGGATGGACTGGGTTTTTACAGCAGAATCTGTAGTCATTAGTTCTGAAGCAGGATGAGGTCCGACGGAATGACAGGTCACTTGTCTTGTCCCACTTTCTTAAATTAAATACTCAACAAGCTATAGAAAATTACTTAAATGTAGGGCTTGCCAGTTTTGTTCTACTTGCACACTGTCGTGGAGGTCGAAAACTACCACAGCAGGTTACAGATACCTATAACAGACATGTATATATATAAGAATGCTTGTATAACTATCATCCATCTATAGGTTTACTCAGGGTACAAATAAACACTCACCCCAAATCTCCCCCTAACTGACCTTCAGACTGGGCCCCCTTAGCTCATAACAAGGTTACAGATATATAGAAACATTGGGGTGTCACTATAGTTCCAGGGTACAAGTAAACACTCACCCCAAATCTCCCCTTAACTGGCCTTCAGGCCATCTAATCCAATTAAAATGCCCTGGACACCCATAAGAATTTCCCCAAGGGACAAACAATCATCTGATCATTGAACAATGGAAGGAAGAAGTTGTGTGTCCCCACCACTTCCCGAATGTGGAAGGCAACTGAATTGCACCATGAATTGCGGCACTGACTGCTTTTAAAGGAAGGAAAGTTTTTAAAGGAGAACTAAACCCTTAAAATCAATGTTGCTAAAATTTACACATTATATATAGTGAACTTATTGCACGAGGCTAAAGTTTCAGCTTGCCAATAGCAGCAATGATCCAGGACTTGAAACTTGTCACAGGGGGTCACCATCTTGGAAAGTTTCTGTGACACTCACATGCTCAGTGGGCTCTGAGCAGCTGTCGAGAAGCTAAGCTTAGGGGTCGTCACTAATTATCCAGCAGAAAATGAGGTTGGCCTTTAATATAAGCTGATGCTACAGGGTTGCTAATTATTAAATTAGCCTTATATTTCTATGACACTATCAGGTGTATATTGTGACTATATTTCTATGACACTATCAGGTGTATATTGTGAGTGGGTCCCTAAGCTCAGTAAGTGACAGCAGCACAGAGCATGTGAATCAGTGAATCAGTAGAAAAGAAGATGGGGAGCTACTGGGGCATCTACTGGGGAGACACAGATCTTTACTGCTAAAGGACAGTGGCGTAACTACTCGCTGGTGGGCCGTGGTGCAGGATTGGCACCTGGGCCCCCCTATTGGGCTCTCCCCCCTATGAATTGTTCTTCTAGCCTCTCCGATGGGCCCCTAGAGGGAGTGGGCCCTGGTGCAATTGCACCCCCTGCTCCCCTGGTAGTTACGCCACTGCTAAAGGGCTGTGGTTGCCTAAGGAAGCACAAAACATCATGCACAACATTTCTACCTACTACTTTAATTAGGTTTTAGTTCTCCTTTAAAGAAGTGAATAATTGTATGGCAATTCTTGGATCCTGAATTTAAACATCATATCCCTTTGTGAAAGTGCCTAATATTATCACTTTCAAAAACCTTTCTCGCCCTTTTGCCTTTCCCCAAGTCCACTCCCAGTTCCCAGGAATCAGACTCTTTCTGCCGGGTCTGAACCATTGGGTATATCCATGACATTGAGCTTGGTCCTGAGTGTGTGCAGCACCCATGCAAATAGCAGGGCTCATTGACAACTATCAAGGAAGTATGCAAAATGTAAAAAATTAGATAAAAGTGCAAATATATAAAGTGCCAGATCAACTTTGGATGGGGGTGGCTGTAGCCCAGGCCCACCTGAGCTGCCCCCCCCCCCCATATGAGTCAAAATATGGTCATGAACAAACAGAAAACAGAACGTGATACAGGACAACAACAAAAAAAAAAGAGGCGATTAAGTGGGATATATATATATATATATATATATATATATGGGTGTTGTGTGCAGCGCTTTCACTTACTGCATTGATAATTTTAGAAATATTGCAATGATACTTCCCTTTTAAGTTACATGTTTTGTGGTTTCTTTCCTGTTGAAGAAATAACAGTGTGTGACTGTGTTGTAGAAGAGCTCACTGGTTATTATCTCAATGGATATATATATATATATACTGTATATATATATATATATATATATATATATATATATATATATATACACACACACACACTGTATTAAACTCATGATCTTTATGGTGTCGTTTTTATTTCTAAATGATGTTTACACTGCAAATAATTCACTCTAGTATATAAAATGTCATTCCTGAACCAGCAAGTGTATTTAGTTGTAATATTGGTGTGTAGGTGCATCTCAGGTCATTTTGCCTGGTCATGTGATTTCAGAAAGAGCCAGCACTTTAGGATGGAACTGCTTTCTGGCAGGCTGTTGTTTCTCTTACTCAATATAACTGAATGTGTCTCAGTGGGACCTGGATTTTACTATTGAATGTTGTTCTTAGATCTACCAGGCAGCTGTTATCTTGTGTTAGGGAGCTGCAATCTGGTTACCTTCCCATTGTTCTGTTGTTAGGCTGCTGGATGGAGGGGAAAGGGGAGGGGGTGATATCACTCCAACTTGCAGTACAGCAGTAAAGCGTGACTGAAGTTTATCACAGCACAAGTCACATGACTTGGGGCAGCTGGGAAATTGACAATATGTCCAGCCCCATGAAATCAAATATAAAAAATCTGTTCTCGCTTTAGAGAAATTGATTTCAATGCATAATTCTACTGGAGCAGCACTATTAACTGATGCATTTTGAAAAAAAAACGTTTTTTCCCATGACAGTATCCCTTTAAAGGGCAATTCACCTTCATTAGCAAAACTGTAATAAAACATAGAAACCACAGAAATGTGTTCAAACTTTTATAACTTGCCCAGTTTTGTAAAATGGACATGGTTATTCGGGGGTGTGGTCATAAAAATGGGCACGGCACTCCAAATATTTTTGTCCGTCTTTCTATTTCCAAATTGTTATGCGTTATTGCTACTTTTTATTAATCCTATTTCTATGCAGGCCTCTCCTATTCATATTCCAGTCACTTAATAAAATCTATGCATGATTGCTAGGGTCATTTGGACCCTAGCAACTAGGGATGCACCGAATGCACTATTTTGGATTCGGACTGAACCCCCTGAATCCTTCCTGGAAGATTCGTCCGAATACCGAACCAAATCCTAATTTGCATATGCAAATTATGGGTGGGAAGGGGAAAACATTTTTTACTTTCTTGTTTTGTGCCAAAAAGTCACATGATTTCCCTCCCTGGCCCTAATTTGCATATGCCAATTAGGGTTTAGATTCGGTTTGGCCAGGCAGAAGGATTCGGCCGAATCCGAATCCTGCTGAAAAAGGCCGAATCCCGAACTGAATCCTGGATTCGGTGCATCCCTACTAGCAACCAGATTGCTGAAATGGTAAACTGAAGGAGCTGCTGCATAAGGGCCCGTACACACGGGCGTTTTTACCTGCGCTCCCCTGCGTTGCGTTTGGCTGCGTTCAGCCGCAGAGGAGCGCAGGTCTAGACGCACCTCATTCTTTTCAGCGAGGTTGTACTCATGAGACGCGTGTAAGCGTGTTTTCCTGCGTTCGGCGCTTACATGCGTTCGTGTGAGTACAGCCCCATTGAAAATAATTGAGTGCATCTATACCTGCGCTCCCCTGCGTTTCAACGCAGCAAAACGCAACGCAGGGGAGCGCAGGTAAAAACGCCCGTGTGTACGGGCCCTTAAACAGCTAAGTAACTAAAATTACAAATAATAATAAAAAATAACAAAGGAAAAAAAAAAACTCCATCCATTAATAACAGTGTGGATCCCTAATGATCTTAGGCAATGTATGTCACCTAAATAGTGCAAAATCTGACCATAATACCTTGTTGTTTCCTCTTCACCAATGAATCCCATTCTCCTCTGCATTGACTCACTGACCCTGCTGAGACGTGGAGAGTCCCTGTCTGACTTGCAGTTAATGGGACAAAGACTAAGAATCAGGAAGAGAAGTAATTGAATAAAGACAGCATTATTAGTTTGGTGTCCTGGGTCAGAGGATCCACATATAAATGTAATTCAATTTCCTGAGGGCTATTAAACAAGGAAAGGAATATTATACAGGCAAGTGGCTTCCTTACAGAGATGTTGACTAACTGCTTCCCATCAGTGAGATGCAGATCTGCTTCTGGATTTGCTAAAATGATTACATTAATGTCGGAGTGAGTATGACCTGAGAAAGTCTAAGGACCCCCTATTGTCACGACTGTCACCCAACAAGCCCATACTTTATGTATGTTATTTATAATATAGGTGTGGGACCTGTTATCCAGAATGCTCAGGACCTGGGGTTTTCCGGATAACGGATCTTTCTGTAATTTGGATCTTCATACCTTAAAGGGATACTGTCATGGGAAAAATTTGTTTTCAAAATGAATCCATTAATAGTTCTGTTCCAGCAGAATTCTGCACTGAAATCCATTCTCAAAAGAGCAAGCAGATTTTTTTAAATTTCATTTTGAAATCTGACATCGGGCTAGACATATTGTCAGTTTCCCAGCTGCCCCCAGT
>CM044437.1:6987212-6998943 GCA_024363595.1 Xenopus borealis | reverse complement strand
CCCCCCCCCCCCCGAACAATGGGAAGGTAACCAGATAGCAGCTCCCTAATGTTGGCCATACACGGGCATTAGATCGATTTGACAGCTTATCTGCTCATGTATGGGGGCTTCTGATGGGTCTTCCAGACTGATATCAGGACACGATATTGATCAGCAAAGTTGGATTACCACGATATAGCCCTACCAGTTAGTGGCATATCAGGGAAATATCCACTCGTTTGCATCTATGGCCATCTTAACACAAGATAACAGCTCCCTGGTAGATCTAAGAACAACACTCAATAGTAAAATCCAGGTCCCACTGAGACACATTCAGTTACATTGAGAAGAAAAAACAACAGCCTGCCAGAAAGCAGTTCCATTCTAAAGTGCTGGCACAAGTCACATGACATGGGGCAGCTGGGAAATTGACAATATGTTTTAAAATCGCTCAAAATTGCCTGGCGAGGCAATTTGGAGCGATTTTAATAATCGCGCCGCTCCGTCTGAACACGCGCCGGCGTTTTTCGGCTATGCCGGTGCGCATCGGTGCCTGGCTATTCGGGGAGGTTCGGGGGCGAGAAGTCGCCAGGCGACAAATTTCCCCTGAATCTCCCCGTCTGGCCTTAGCCTAAAGGGATGAAAACTATACCTCTTTATAGATACCTAGTAAGGCCTCATCTGGAGTATGCAGTGCAGTTTTGGACTCCAGTCCTTAGGAGGGATATAAATGAGCTGGAGAGAGTGCAGAGACTAAGTGCAACTAAACTGGTTAGAGGGATGAGACTGGGAGACTTCAATTATGAGACTGGGAGACTGTCCAGGTTGGGGTTGTTTTCTTTGGAAAAAAGGTGCTTGTGAGGGGACATGATTACACTTTACAAATACATTAGAGGACATTATAGACAAATATCAGGGGAGCTTTTTACCCATAAAGAGGATCACCAGAGGCCACCCCTTCAGACTAGAAGAAAAGGACTTTCATTTAAAGGAACAGAGTAGGTGGTTCTTCACAGTGAGGACAGTGAGGTTGTGGAATGCACTGCCGGGTGATGTTGTGATGCTCATTCTGTTAATGACTATAAGAGGGGTTTGGATGATTTTTTGGACAGACATAATATCAAAGGCTATTGTGATACTAAACTCTACAGTTAGTATAGCTATGGGCATATATGGTTTGTGTGAAAGAGTGGAGGTGTGAGTGTATATGCTGGGTTTTAATTTGGAGGGGTTGAACTTGATGGACTTTGTCTTTTTTCAACCCAATTTAACTATGTAACTATATTCCCATTGTTTTTGAACCAATGTGGGTGTGGCTGGGCAGCATGCCACCCCCTGAAATCCTGCCACCCTAGGCCCAGGCCTAGCTGGCCTTTCCACAAATCCGGTCCTGGCTGTAGAAGCACTAACTGATGCTTTTTGGAAAAAAAAAAAACATGTTTTCCCATGACAATACCCCTATAAGTCTACCAGAAAATAACAGGGCCTATTTTTAATCCCAGTATAGATCTTACCCGGGTAGTACATTTTTCAGTAAAAAGGAGCACCGCCCTGGGGTCTCAGGCAAGTGATTATAACCAATTGGAGTGTCTGAAAAATTCTGTACGGACCTTCTCCTTTAAAACCAATAAAACTAAATGTATATTAGAACGTTGGAGAGAATGATATTTTCTTTCATTATGCACATTTTTGGGGGGTTTAAATCCCCTTTAAGTAAAATAATATGTATGAATGGCTGCATCAGCAATAAGCCAGGGGTGCCCAGCACAGATCGGGGTGCTGTCTCCAGAAGATGGTGCTGAAAGCTATTTTAACACCAATATCCTGTCGCATGTTCAGAAGTGAACGTCTGCACGATATCCTCAGCTTTCTTTGCACTCGACAGGGTCCGTGGGTGGAAACAATCAGAAACAAGAGAAATTAGAGAAGGAAGTGTTAAAAACAGGAAGGCGCAACCAAATATCAGCCTGACAAGAAAAGCCAAGACACGAGCGAGGAGATGGGAGACATTAGGAAGAGAGATTAGTGAGGCAGGAAAGGGGCACATATAAGAAATAAATGGAGGATTAATAAAAGAGAGCAGAAACAAGAGAGGCTTCTGGGAAAAAGAGCCATAGTCATGAAAAGAGCAGAAGAAAGAAATCAGCTTTGAGAAGAGAGGACAGATGGATGAGAGCTGGGAGACATTAGATAAGCAACTGGGTACAAAAGCTGTATTGGGAATAAAAAGGGTTATCAGATAAAGGAGGAAGGAGATATAACAGTGAGTAAAGAATAATGGAGGGGTGAGGGAGGCAATGCAAAAGGCAATGTGCTAACTGAGAGCCTAGTGATCAGGCAGATAGGCATTGCTCAAGGTGCTGCTCAGGGTGCTGCTCAAGGTGCTGTTAGTGGTTACAGGTATCGATCACCAAGGAAGGCGTAACAGAAATCTGTGCCCATGTGGAAAAGATATTCCTGGGATGTGCCACCAACACCCCCGGAGGAAGAGACAAGGTTAGTGCCCATGAGTAGGTATGTGTAAGTTTAAAGGGGTATTTACTATTAGCAGGTTCTACAATGTCCTACTGCCTGGTTGTTACAGTATATTGAACCCTAGCAACCAAATTCCAAATGGATGAGATGCTGAACAAAGAAAATCAATGAAAAAAGTGCATAATACAAACCAATAGGCTCTCTTAGCCAGATGCAGGGGCATAACTACAGAGGAAGCAGAGCAGGGGGGCCCAGGAGGTAGAAGGGTCCCATGAGGGGTCAACCTCTAGGCATGGGGGCCTGGCAAATAAATTGCTGTGAGGCCTGGTAATATCTAGTTATGCCACTGGCCTGATATTTGATAAGTTTAGCAACAACTAAAAAGCAGTGTCACAGTCTGATTGTACAAAATACACAGCATTTGCTATGCTAGGGGATGGGAATGAAAATTCTCTTTGGTAGGTTGCTGAAAGAAGTACTTCAGTCACATTTTGGGGGTCACGGATTGTACAGTTTTACTATAAAGAAGGCAAAGGGTTGCAGGGCATTTGGAGATGGGTATATAGCACCTGACTCTATAGCAAAGGTATGTAAAAGATTATATGTCGCCCCCGCCGCTGGGTTTTCTGCAAAATTCTCTTGGTTCCTCTAATTTTTCATTGCTCACTTTTACCCTATGCACTGCAGTATGGGTATAGGGAACCCTTAAATGAAGTGGGTGGGGGAAGCAGGAAGTGGATTTTGGTATCAGTTTGGTCAGCTGGATGTTAGGAAGCACAGAGGAGGGTGCTGGGTATGGAGATAAGACTGGGTGTCAGATATTTATGAGGAGTGTTGGGTGGGGGTGAGGTGCCATTAAAACTTAAGGAGTTAATCTATGTTTCTATATGAAAAGATGAGTAAAAACGATGCCCACTCACAATGAAATTAATAGGGGAGAAAGGTACAAATAAATTGGTATTTTTCCCCAGAAAATTTGGCAACCCTTTATGTGACGTGGAACCATCTGCTACTACTGGGGCTTAATAACATCCTCCTACCACTAATTAAATGTCATTATTAGGGAATGGGATCATTATTACAAATGATGGACTGTTTGCATGTGGGGTAGAGTTGCTTTGCTTTCCGATAAATACAGATCTGTCAACTTCCAATGCTTGTTTCTAGGGGGATATGAGAAAAATTGAAAACTGAAAAATATTAATGTTTTCCCGGTCGTGGAAGTGACATCACGCGCATGCGCAAACCTTTCCTGAAGCCAAAGGCTCTGTCTTGCGCATGCGCACATTCAGCACCGATTCAGGGGCTGCCCGCGCCTGAGGCAGCAGCCCCTATGTCGCCCCCCTTCCCGCTCAAAAATCAGCGTCGGAGCGGGTGAAAAGGGGGCGGTATCGCTAGTGCATTGAGCGCAATTCGGCTCTTATAGTTAAAAGAGGCAGCTCTTTGCCACCCCTTGTAACTGGCCGCTCCGTGCCGCCTGAGGCAAGGTTCTCACCTTGCCTCATTTTCACCACAAATCGTCCAAAATTGTGGAAGATCTTAAGGAATTAGGGGAATGCTTAAGAGTGACGGGAGACTGGGGGATACAGCCAAAATTCTGGTGACTCCTGAGAAAATAGTGGGAATTGTCAGCTAATAGGGTTATACTGCAGGGCTGAACTAGGGGCAGGCAGAAGAGGCAGCAGACAATTGGGGGGCGTCGGGCAGTTACATCTTCTGCCTGCCCCTAGCCCAGATTCAACTGCTTGCCCGACTAAACATGCCGTACGCGAGCGACTATGTCATGCATGTGGATAAGCACGATCTCCCGATCTCTCTGCACTGAACGGGGAAAGTCCCTATTTCTCTGCACAGTCAAAAGAGATAAAATGTTTACAACTTAATTGGCTCTTGGCAGAAAGCCCAGAATAGATACTTGATACAGTTGTAACAGTTTTGTCCCTTGGGAGACGAAGATTCACAGCTTAAAGGGCAATTCACCTTCATTAGTAAAACTGTAATAAAATATAAAAACTACAGAAATGTGTTCAACTTTCAGAACCTGGAAAATTTTGTGAAATGGGCATGGTAATTAGGGGGTGTGGCCACAAAAGGGGCATGTTCAAAATTGATGCATGGTCACAAAACTTTTCGGCTCTCTTTCTATTTACAAAATGTTGGGAGGTATGCACGTGGGGGGGGGGGGTCTAGAGCGCAGAGTTACTTTCTTCAGTAGGGGACAAGGGTCTGAAACAGGGATTACATAGACGGAAGAGCCCTTTGCACCCTAAAAATGTCTTTACCCAGAAATATCTATTATGTATAGTCAGCTTTACTTACACTACTGGGAGCCACCTGAGTTACTGCTACATACTGGACTCCAACTCCAGCTAGTACTGGATATTTCCAGAGACGTCAGCTTCCAACACTGATGAGCCAGATTTTGGAGGGAAAAAAAACAGGAGGATTGGCAGCCCTTTGACTGGCCTAGCTGATAAATTAGTAATATCTTTTACATTTCACCCCTCCCTCACTAGTTCTGCTGCCAGATTAAACACTTTAGGCAGTCTTTATCCTCCTCTCCTTTCGTATATGGAATTGTTGTGTTCGCTCTGAGGCAAACACATTTGGCGGATTTCGGCACAAAAATCACGGTTCTTTGCTGAAATCTGCCAAGTGTACTGGAGCCAACACAATAGTTCCAAAAAGGAGAAGAGGCTAATTGCCCGCATAGAGGCTGGGTCCTAATCCCACCCCATGCCCTGCCCATTGCCAGCTCCTGTGAGGTAACTGCTCTGTCTCTTGTGACATCACCCCCTCCAACAGACTGGCATTATTCAGGAAAAAAAAAGAGAGGCAACCCTACTTTCTAGGCGTAGGCCCAAATGTGCCTATATATAAAACATACCTCCCAACATTTTGGAAATAAAAAGAGGGACAAAAAAATTTGTTGCACATAGCGTGGTGAAAAATTTAGACTACACCCACTTTTCTGACCACAACTCATAATTACCATGTTCATTTTACAAAATATGGCAGGTTATGAAAGTTTGAATATTTTTCTGTTTTTGTTTTCAGTTATTACAGTTTTGCTAATGAAGGTGAATTGCCCTTTAAGCTGTGAGTCTAACTTTTTCCAGGGGACCTCCTTATCTAAACTGTTACAATTAATGATGTCACAATTGTTGCGTTCCCTTTTGCTGCGTTCAGCCGCAGGGGAGCGCAGGTATAGACGCACTCAATTATTTTCAGGGCTGTACTCACACGAACGAAGCTGGTTTTCAGTTTTTTTTGGAGTTATTTAGCTTTTTATTCAGCAGCTCTCGAGTTTGCTATGTCAGCAATCTGGTTGCTACGGTCCAGATTACCCTAGCAACAACGCAGTGGTTTGCATAAGAGAGTGGAATATGAATAGGAGAGGCCTGAATAGAAAGAGGAGTGATAAAAAGAAGCAATAACAATACATTTGTGCATACCTCCCAATATTTTGGAAGTAAAAAGACAACATTTTGTTTTCGCATCTAGCATGGCTAAATTTTTTGACCACGCCCATATTAGTGGCCACACCCCCTAATTATGACGTTAATTTTACAAAATTTGGCAGGTTATGAAAGTTTGAAAATATTTTTCCTTATCTCAACTGTTACAATTACTTATGTTCTGTCTCAAAATTGTTACAAAGTATCTTATTTGCATCTGTTAGCTGTTCTGGGCTCTCTGCCAAAAGCCAATTAAGTTAGAAAGTTTGTTTCTTTTTCTGGCTGCTCAGTGCAGAGAAAAGAGGGACTTACTAGTAGAAATGAGGGACTGCAGGTTGAGCTCTCAAAAGAGGGTCTGTCCCTCAGAAAAAAGGACAGTTGAGAGGTATGCTAGGCTGACATTTGATTCTAATTGGGGTCAGTAAGCTCCTAAACTGGAAAGAGCCATAAACAATTAAAAAAAAAACAGAAAAAATAAACAATGAAGACCAAGTGAAAAGTTGTTTAGAATTAGCCATTCTATAACACACTAAAAGTTAACTTAACGGTGAACCACCCTGAGTAAGGCAATCACATTAGTGTAGCATTATTTATATGTCTTGATGCATTCCTTCCTTTATATACCCATATATGTATAAATAACGAATTGAATGAAATAAGACATGCATTTCCCTTTATAATATCCAATTTTTGAAGTTACCATAAGGTGGAGCTCGCTGCTTCTTTTCTTAGTCCTGGTGTCAGTCTGAACAGGCAGCAGTGAGGACGCCTATTTCGGCGGGTCCTTCGAGTAGGACGCACAAGCTTTAAACACTTCCTGGTTGGGAAGAGTCATGTTATTGTGAGCTGGGAAGTGACAGGAAACGTGTTGTATGTTAGAGGGGAAGGAAACCTGTTTACATACCGCTGACTGGGCTTTGGAACGTGAACTAACACAGTCACTGAGAAGCTTCGGGTGGCAGCAATAGGTTATTTGTATAGGAGTCAGGTACAGTAAGTTGTGTCAGGTACAGTAGGTTGTGGCAGCTTTGTGTTACTTCATAGGGTGCTGGGAGTTCCAGAATGGGCAGACAGGGTGCCTGAGGCTTAGGGTAGTTCTGTTATGGACCGTGTGTGAGGTGATATTTGTCTTGTAGGCCTAGTGTTATTCCTGTGTGTGTAGGGCTGACACTTGACTTTGCACTGGTTTTTATTGCTGAGCTCATTACCTGTGTGTGTTCCTGTGTGTGTACTCCTTTATGTGTTCCTGTGTGTGTGTACTCCTTTATGTGTTCCTGTGTGTGTACTCCTTTATGTGTTCCTGTGTGTAGGATTCACACTTGACTTGGCACATGTTTCTGTAGCTGGGCTCATTGCCAGTGTGTTGTGTGTTCCTGTGTGTAGGATTCACCTTGACTAGGCACATGTGTATGTAACTGGGCTCATTGCCTGTGTGTATTCCTGTGTGTGTAGGGCTGACACTTGACTTGGCACACGTTTATGCAACTGGGCTCATTGCCTATGTGTTGTGTATTCCTTAGTGTATTCCTGTGTGTGTAGTGCTGACACTTGACTTGGCACACGTTTATGCAACTGGGCTCATTGCCTGTGTGTTGTGGCATAACTAGAAGGGATTAGGCACAACAGCAGTCAATTTAGCCCCCAAACCTCAGCAACAAGATAATCATTATAAACATATACTTAAACTGCAACTACTTAACCATAAGAGCCCCCTATATTGTTTGTTTCCTCAGTACCAGTACTCTCACAGCTACTTTATCTGTCGTTGCACCCCCTTGTCTGTGTTAATGGATTCCTATTGCTGTCACTAAATAGTCTGTGTGTTGATAGTTGTTTCACTATTGTATTACTTCGCTGTACAATAATCACTCCCTTTTCCTTCTGATTGTATCTGGGTTTGGAGTGTAGGGTTTTCTAGGTTGGCTGTAGACCCGGGGTTATGGTTGCCACACTGCTCATTCATCTTTAGAGTCCGCTTGTTCTTGGATCAGCAGCAGGAGGCAGGGGTTTTATGTTTATATATAAGGTTTCAAGTGACAGTGGGCAGTCATGATACAAAAACAGGTTTGTCGTTGTGATGTTGCCTCTTCACTTGTATTTAAAGTCGACACTGGCATGGAGTATGAATAACTGCCTAGAGTGTATCAGTAAAATACAGTATTAGGGCTCAGAGTTATTGTGTGTATTGATACCAATGTTTATGTAGACTTTTGCCATGTTTTTTTGCATAGTGTGTGTACACAGGTATCTGCAAGCAGTATGCACAGTGCTCAGTGTTGTAGAGAGGGAAAGACAGGGCTTGGTGCTCTCTTCCTTTAATTTTGGGAGCATGGCTTGAGGTCACAAGACTGCCTAGATTTTGGAGGGGGGCATGGACGAGGATTTGGACAACAGCAGCTCAGGAGCTTCCAGTGAGTCGGAAAGGAATCCTGAAACCGAAAGACTTATGGTGAGCCGGAGACACAGCGTCAAGGCCTTCAGCGGGCTCAGATTCTTTAGGCGCAGGTAAGACAATGGTTGGAAACTCTCTAAGGCATTTGCCATTACAGGTATGGGATCCGTTGTTTGGAAACTCTTTAAAAAAAAAAAAAATATATATATATATATATATATATAAATATAAAAAAATATATATTAAATATATATATATACCCCATAGACTTCATTTTATCCAAATAATCCAAATGTTTATTAATTATTTTCTTTTTCTCTGTAATAATAAAACAGTAATAATGCAAGCGGGTGCCCTCACTTATTTCCAGACGCTGCAGATCCACAACTCCCACTGATGAGCTTGTGGAGGATGCTGGGAATAAGAGTCCTGGAATAGATAAAGCTAAGATATAATGAATCCTTATTGGAAGCAAAACCATTAAACATTAAATAAACTCAATAAGCTGGTTTTGCTTCCAATAAAGATTCATTATATCTTAGTTGGGATCAAGTACAAGCTACTGTTTTACTATTACAGAGAAAAAGGAAATTTTATTTAAAACTTTGGATTATTTGGATGAAATGTGGTCTATGGAAGACGGCTTTTCCGTAATTCTGACGGACACCATATATGTACCTGTATGGGACCTGTTATCCAGAATGCTTGGGAACTGGGGTTTACCAGATAACTGTCTTTCTGTAATCGGAATCTCTATACCTTAAGCCTACTAGAAAATCACGTAAACATGAAATAAGCCCAATAGGCTGGTTTTGCTTCCAATAAGGATTAATTATATCTTAGTTTGGATCAAGTACATGGTACTGTTTTATTATTCTAGAGTAAAAGGAAATCATTAAAAAAAAATTAGCATTATTTCATTATAGTGGGAGTTGGCCTTTCCGTAATTTGGAACTTTCTGGATAACGGGTTTTCCGTATAACAGATCCCATACCCGTACTATACGACTTCCTCACCCCATGATAGTCTATGATGTGGCAAGCTTGTGACATGTATATTTAAAGTAAACGTCAAAGTAGCACAAATGTTGTTGCTTGATGGATCATGACACTGCACAATCTTTAGTCTCTTTATCTGATCGTATCAGCTAATTATAGTCCCGC
The DNA here is from genome assembly GCA_024363595.1 of Xenopus borealis. Taxonomy (NCBI): domain Eukaryota; kingdom Metazoa; phylum Chordata; class Amphibia; order Anura; family Pipidae; genus Xenopus; species Xenopus borealis. The sequence continues at coordinate 6,989,476 of CM044437.1, read as the reverse complement.
GCCTAAATTGCCATTTTATTTCATATATGCGTTCTTGTGGTTGCACTGTGTGTAGAATAAAGGATTGTTTCCATTTGATGTTGTCGGCATGCATCTGACGGCTTTGTATATTTTCCACCGGTGAACGCTACTTTCCAAGGAACAAAATATCATATGATGTGTTTTTGCAAATTGCGTATTCATTCCATTACCGGGCTTGAGCTTTTGCTAACTGGGAGGGAATTCACTTATGTCGTTCATCTTACTTACTATAATGCAAGCGGGTGCCCTCACTTATTTCCAGACGCTGCAGATCCACAACTCCCACTGATGAGCTTGTGGAGGATGCTGGGAATAAGAGTCCTGGAATAGATAAAGCAACAAAGGTTGTTTGTCCTTGGCTATTCATATCTGTTTTTTCTTAAAGGGGTAGTAGTTCACCCTTTAAATTAACCGATTCTTAGCAACTTTTCACTTGGTCCTTTTCCGCCTCTTTTCAGCTTTCAGATGTGGGTCACTGGCCCCGGCAGCCAAAGACTATTGTCATTGATACTTTTTATTCCTTATCTTTGTATTCAGGCCCTCTCGTATTTATTCAAACTGCAGCTTGATTTCTAGAGAGAATTGGACTCTAAAAACCACATATTTCAGGTGCCTCCAATCCCTGATCAGATCCTGAATTCAGAACATCTCTAGTACAGGCATGGGGCCTGTTATCCAGAATGCTTGGGACCTGGGGTTTTCCGGATATAGATAGATTTCCGTCAGTGTTTTTTTCCTTTCGTAAAGCTTTTTGATTTACAGGGGAAGTATTTCCTTTGACTGTTTTTTTTAAGTTACTGGCATGGGACCTGTTATACAGAATGCTCAGGACCTGGGGTTTTCCGGATAATGGATGTTTCCATTGTTTCAATCTTCATACCTTAAATCAACTACAAAGTCATATACCTTAAATAAACCCAATAGGCTGGTCCAATAAGGATTAATTATATCTTCGTTTGGGGTCAAGTACAAGCTACTGTTTTATTATTACAGAGAAAAATGAAATCATTTTAAAAAATGTGCATGATCTGGATAGAATGGAGCCTATGGAATAAGGCCTTTCTGTAATTATAAGGCCTTTCTGTAATTCAGAGCTTTCTGCATAACAGGTTTGTAACTGGATATAGAACTGGCTAAAAGATAGACTACAAAGAGCGGTGGTAAATGGAACATTTTCTAATTGGACCAGTGTTGTTAGTGGGGTACCACAGGGCTCTGTACTGGGTCCCTTGCTTTTCAACTTGTTTATTAATGACCTGGATGTGGGCATTGAAAGTACGGTTTCTATTTTTGCAGATGATACTAAATTGTGCAGAACTATAGGTTCCATGCAGGATGCTGCCACTTTGCTGTGATTTGTCTAAGTTGGGAAACTGGGCAGCAAACTGGAAAATGAGGTTCAATGTTGATAAAGGGGATCACCGCACCAGAGGCCACCCCTTCAGACTAGAAGAAAAGGACTTTCATTTAAAGGAACAGAGTAGGTGGTTCTTCACAGTCAGGACAGTGAGGTTGTGGAATGCACTGCCGGGTGATGTTGTGATGCGGAATCTGTTGATACTTTCAAAAGGGGCTTGAATGATATTTTGGACAGACATAATATCAAAGGCTATTTTGATACTAAACTCTTCAGTTAGTATAGCTATGGGCAAATATGGTTAATTTGGAGGGGTTGAACATGATGGACTTTGTCTTTTTTCAACCCAATTTAACTATGTAACTAACTATGTAGGTTTCCGGATAACGCATCCCACACATGAACAAAGCAGAAAGTGGATGTAACTTTTTACATCTTTCCATTTAAGCCTCACCTATTCATCTTCCTGTCTCTCTTTCAATCCACTGCCTGGTTTCTAGGGTAAAATTAATCAAAACAACCAACTGCTGCTATACCAAACTGGAGAGATGCCGAAGGCTGATTAATTCAAAAACCCACAAACAAAAGTGAAGACCAGTTGCACATTGTCTCAGAATATCACTGTCTACATAATACTAAGAGGCAGATATACCCAAATTGGAATGCGCGCTTATTTATAAAAAAAAAATGCATAACTAAAGTTTCAGTAAAAAAAAAAAAAAAAAAAAATATATATATATATATATATATGTATTTCAATGTTGATAATTCTGTCCCTAATTTAAAGGAGGACTGCCCTTATAAAATGATCATATGAAAACCTCCACTTTCGTTTAAAGGGGTGGTTCACCTTCAAGTTAACTTTTAGTATATTGTAGAAGGGCCA
>CM044437.1:6864837-6881798 GCA_024363595.1 Xenopus borealis | reverse complement strand
GTACTGGTCACGTTGTTAATATGTGTTTGATTTTGGCTATGATTGGTGCGCTTTAATGAAGCAAATACATTAATAAGCTTCCTGTTGTTACAGAAATATAGGACAGAGCTTATTTGTATCAGGGACCACAAGTATTAACAAACATATTTAATTAATATTTTTGTTGTTAAAGAAAAAAACCATCAGCCACCAGGTTCAACCCTGAATATGGAATTGTTGGAAGGCACGGCAAATCCCGTCGGTGCAGCCAACTAGAAGATTAATGTGAGCAGAATATTTCCACATTGATATATACAGAAGAAACGCAATCACTGTGCCCGTTTGTTTCATCCACGGTTATATATTAAAGGAGAATTAAAACCTTCTTTTTTTTAATTTGGATTCAACCGAACCAGCACCCTCAGCTATTGGACAACCTTACTGGGTAAATAGTCCAAAGTTGACTGCAGTACTTGCCTCCTTTCTATCAGTCTCCCTACTTTACTTCCTGGTTCTGGGCTGGGCCAAGCTGAACTTTATTAAATGGGGTGGAGACAGATGGGCTGGCCTTAGCTAGAGAAGCTGCAGTCTGTATTTGTTCCATCTACTGGTCATCCCAGGGCATTACAGGTAATAAAACGGTAGCTTCCACAGCCACCGCAGACAAAGAAAGCATAATAGGCTCGGCCAATGTTGCATTATATAAAAAACTAAAACTTGCAAGGTCCGTTTCGACGTGGTGTTTACCCAAAACAGAAAGGTAGTCCCAGAGGCAGCTTAGCCCCCTTGTGATTATCCCGCTACTGGCAGTCAGAGATAATTTCCCATTCAACGTGTAAAGATGGCCGAGCAAATTAGGCCTCATAGATATGGAATATACTAAAAGTCCCTAATGTAATCACGCCAGTATTCGTTAACCTCAAGCTCGCATTATGCTAATTGTGTTAGTCCACTCAGCGAGCACATCATGCTAATGAAACATATCTGCTTCAATACATTCTACCCATAATTAGCTTCCCAAGGGAATGCTGGGAATTATTTCATTCATTATACCACTTATTTTGTGCCATGGACTTGTATTCTGTCCACTGTGTTGGACTCTAATTTGAAAGGTCGGCCACCTTTCTGCAGCACAAAGTGGGGCTCCATCTTGTTTTCATAAAGTCCATTGCATGTCATAGAGCACAGGGTCCCTCATTAATCACAAATCATTCAGGAACAATACAAAACATGTTTCATTGGAGCAGCTCTGCTACCATGTCTTCAAATGCTAAGTTAACAATAATACAACATGGCTGCCATGTTCCACTATGTTCCCGATGCTTCAAGTATGTAAAAAAGAAGGGGAGAGGCCCGGATTGAACTTCCAAAGTACCAGAAGAAGACAATTCCCATCAACTGTTTCTCCTTTCCACTACAGGTCTGTTTAGCACCTGTCTAAATCTAATTGCTGTAAGAGTAGGAGACATACTGTCGTAAGGCAAGGACAAGGAAATGAAAAAGAAATCTATCTCCAAATATAGTTTAATAAAAAAATGTGTACCTTTTATTTTAAGAAACCTGACTGTATGCAGTGAAATTCTCCCTTCATTTACTGCTGTTTATAGGAATTGTCAGACTATCCCTAACTGCTGGGCAGGCAAACAATCATACGTATGAACAGCAGGGGGAGCCATGCAGAACTCAAGCAGCTTTGTTTGTTTCCCTGTAGAGCAGTCGCTGACTGTGTGGAGATTTGTATTGGATTTTATTTTTGCCTTTACATCCCCTTTACTGTTTCCAACTCCAGCTGCAGGGACAAAGAGCCAGATGGAGCCAGATTTAAACAGATAAACTGGGATTCTATTTGGAGGATTATTTTGCTGCAGCCACTGGTTCTGCAGAGTTGGAGAAAGTTTGTATTAAACAATACAAAAACTATAAAATCCACATTAGATTACATGACAACACAGGAGCCAGTGCAGTCTGTATATTCTGATTATTAATCAGTCTTGCTGTATCGGCTTCTGGCAGATATTATTTGAATTGTGCTGTTTTGATCATTTATGACGATCCCTAAGCTTAGCCCAGATCACACTGAGCATGTGCACAGTCTTGGAACCTCCTATAGCAATCCAGCCCAACATAGGGAGATTATTGTGTAATTCCTGTTCACAGATGAAGATCAGCATCTAAGAGCACGGGCTAAGTCAGGATCAGAACATGCCAGCTACTATCCAATCTGTGGCACTTCAGCCTTGTGTTTAACTATTATAGTTCAGTACCCTCCAATCTGTTAATGTTGGTATCTTGCCCTGCTGACACCATATTGCTGTGGAAAGCCTATGATCCTCCACTCATTCTACGTAAAACCATTGCTCTGCAGGACCCAAGTCAGTAACTCGATTTGCATTGGTTTGTTCTAGCCAAGTGGTAACCCTACCAACCACAAAACCCAAACGTATGGGCGAGGACCCAAATATTGTTCTCTATGATGTTCATAGAAGGTCTTCATGATCTCCTTTAATACAGCTAAAAGTACATCCTTCTATTATATACTATACCTCCATAGACCTAGTGCAAATTATATGTGACCTTTTCCGTCCTGCAAGAGAAAATTCCACCATAGTGTCAACGTAAAAATGAGCTTTATTATGTTTCACGTGGTATCTCAATAGCTTTATTTCTGGGCTTTATTGTTTTCTTTGCGGCTTTTTAAATTACCATTTTTTATGCTGCTCTCCCACGCCTAGCATTTAGATCTGTCTTTAGTTCTGGGGTCGGTGACCCCTTGCTTTAAGATACTGTTCTAAATGTCATCTGATTTGGAAGTCAGAAAGAGCAAGAAAAGCATAGCTGTATTGAAATATATGAAGAAGCAAAATACAGATAACGACATAATAACAGTAATTATATTAACACTGACTAAACTATTTTAACCGTGTATTGCTACCTTCCAAAGCAGTCAGAGTCATAGTCACAACAGATGTTGCCATTACTACATACAGTGTGGTCTTTCTAGGCATCAGTCCACATGATCACTGTCACATTATATAATAAGAAAACCCAACATTTTGGCTTAATTAACTAAAAATAATGTGCACATATTAGCCAAACTGAATAATGAAACACTTAGGGATTTGCTCTTCAAAGGGTTTTTATTCCTCTCGCGTGAGTTTAACAGAAGGGCACATCCTGAAGTTATCCATCAAAGTATGTAACGTTTAATTAATAAAGCCCACAGGGAAGGAAGAAACCTTCTTATGAAGGTCCAGCCCATATACAGATCATGCTATCATCTTTTTCTCGAGAAACCCAGATTAGCTCTGGGCATCAGATTCATGCACCAATAACTGGCATGTGATGGAATGTGGTGGATATCCATGTTTGCAGAAGATTAGTTCTAGGCATCAGCTTAATGACCTAATAATAGACATGTGGTGGATATCCATATCTGCAGAAGATTAGTTCTAGGCATCAGCTTCATGACCTGATAATAGGGATGTGGTGGATATCCATATCTGCAGAAGATTAGTTCTAGGCATCAGCTTCATGACCCAGTAACTGAGATGTGTTGCGATGTGATGGATAGTCTTTATGTCCTTATAAAAAAGGTCCAGCCCATATAGAGATCATGGCACAAGGTATAACTCAGGGGTTCCTAACATTTACCACAATTAGGTCTAGCCATCGGTTTCATAAACCAATAACTGGTGTGCATTGGAATGTGGTGGATATCCATATCTATAGAAAATTTCATCTGGGCATTGACCTAATGGTCCAGAAACTTCTATGTGTTGGGATATGGTGGACATCCATATCTGTAGAAGATTAGTCATGAGCATCATCTTCATAACCCAATAACTGAGATGTGCTGGAATGTGATGGATATCCATACCTGTCCATGTGTTCTTATACAAGAAGCCCAGACCATACAGAGATCATGTCACAAGGTATAACTCAGGTGTTCTTATCCTTTTCCTTAAGGAACCCAAATAATTTCTGGGCATCCTTTTCATAAACCAATAACTGGCATGCATTGGGTGAATATCTATATCTACAGAAGATCTGGGCATCAGATTAATGCTCCAGTAACTGTCCAGTGTTGATATATGGTGGACATCCATAACTATGAGTTATGATGTGGTGAACACCCATACATGGTGAATATCTGCAGATTTTATTTTCGTTTCCTATTGTAGGAAAAAAAATAACAGTATTAAAGGGTATTGCTGAGACCTAGTCAGAAACAGCATTGATACCTATTTATGGGACTTCACCTAATGATAAAGAATTCCTAGAATAACTGAATACACATATCTCAGTATAAGGAACTCTTCAAGTGTTGGGATATTATGGTTATCTATATTTGACTTAGATTTATGCCAATATTAGCTCCCCTTAGTGATTTTAGGATGGAGCGTATCTTTCTTGGATAGTTTTGGGTAACCCCCAGTTATACACGGGAATAGATAGCTCACGATGAATCTATACATGGCCATTCCACTTTTCTATATGAGAATAAAGAAGAGAAATGAAGGAAAAGCTAGATGATTGCTGCCATTGAAGCATAAAGTAGTAAGCATTATGGCATCATCCAGGAACAGAAGAAAAAAAACTAAGCGCATATGCTTATACATTCGTACATATGCTTATTTTAATTCCTTTTCTAGAATTAGCCTTACGTTCAACCCAACACTGCTGTTCCTTTTCAAACACTCGTTCTTACAGAGGAACTCTCATGTTTAATAGATGTTTCTGGTGTAAATGCTAAGTAAAGACCCAACTTTGAGCCATAGAAGCAGAATTTAGTCCTGTTTCATAATAAATAATATGAAAGCCGCGCATCTCATAACCATTTCCCTTAAAATTTCAGCCATGAGTCAGCGTCATACATGTTAGCATAATGTAAGGAAGGGGCAGAGTGGGAATACACGAGAAGGCACTGAAGTGTTTTGTCGTTGTAAGCGATATAAAACTTTAATCCAATGACTGCATAAAGCTCTCAAGCAACATCCCATCACTTAAGTTAAGCTGCTGCCCGTCCTCATGCAAATCAGAGGGACTGGAAAGGGACAGAAGAGGAAGGGCCATTTAGTGGAATTGAACCCATGGGATATCCGGGGCTCTAATCATTTTTACTGGCACTCAGAGAATGATGGAATCTGGTTTCCCCTTACTTGACAGTTTCCTTATTTTAGGACTGAAGAACATAAAGGAAAGCATGTTGAGAGACCATAACAAGATGTAGAAAAGAAAGAAGAAGAAACTAATAGAAGAGAGAAGTAAAAAGGAGATACTATTTATAGGAATCATACTGTCGAAAATGAGTCTAATTAATCAAGAACAGAGTTGAGGAATAAGGCAGGTCCAGCTGTCATCAGTGCACCCAAAATAGCTGAAAATGAAAAAGACAAGATGTTTCTTTCTGCATCTTGAAAGATATTCTTTTTTTTGTCTCTACTAAAGACAAACACCACGCATTCATCCTGGAGTGCTTTTGTGAGATAGACTGTAATCCAACTGAGTATGATTTGCCTCCAAGTTCTACTTGGCATTGGAGAAGGGGAAGAATGAGAGAGAGAAGATAAGAGAAGAATAGATCAGAAAGAAATAAGAAGGAAATAGACTGGGCACAATGAAGAAGGAGTGGAGGGAGGAAGGAATAGAAAATAAGAAGGGATAGAATGAAATATACTTTCACTTCTTTCTTTCTTTCTTTTCTGTATCTATCTTCAGCTGTTCTTCTCCTATCTTCTCTCTCATTCTTCTCATTCTCCAATGCCAGACAGGGGCAAATTGAGAGAAAGATCATTAGGAAAAAGCATTAACTGAGAAGACAGGATAAACCAAGTTAAGGAGATACCATTAATATCAAGACAGAGGTGAACCAGAAGGCACTAGTGGGAGCAGGAAAAACTATGGGACAGAGGAAAATGAGATAACATGGGGAAAAAAGAAGATAAAGAGAGGGAACAATATGAAGATTAAAATAGAAGGTATAAAGGAGCAAGTTGCTACTAAATATCAAGAGAAAAGTTCAACAGAAGGTACTAATGGGAAGAGGGAACAAGAAGAGATACCAAGGCATAGAGGGGAGAGAAGCTATAAAGCAAAGGAGAGCATGGGATACACAAAGGTAGAGAGGAAAATAGCAAAGGAAAAAAGAAAGAAGGGAGAGATACAGAAAGATACTAGGAATGAAGGATTAAAGGAAATCAATAAAAAGGAAGGGGGAATTGTAGACATGCAGATGTTGATGCTGAGGAATGACAATGAGTAAATAAAAAAGTTGGGAAATGTTGAGCTGGAGGGAAATACTGGAAGTGAGTAGATGGCAGCTGGTTAAATTCACTAACATGGGTACACATTTGCCCCAGTGCAGTAACCCTTAGCATCCAACCAGACCTACACATTCATTTTTGTAACTCAAGGATTCCCTGATATTACTAAATTAAGGTCTATTTTGAACGAGGTATTTATCAAGAGCTACCTCTGAACTGTCAGAATGCTGCTTCTGTGCCATGAAAAAAAAACAGCCTTAATTACATTATGCTGAAAGTGAATCCATTACCAGCCATTACAATTTCATGAACAGCACCTATCCCTCAATTTACATATTTTATCGATGAGAATGATGACTATCATAAATCTAGAAAGACACTAGTTTCATGATCTTCTGATAACCAACCCAAGAACTCCTGGATATCTACTGCTGTAAGTGCACAAGCCGGATCAATGATCATTTTTATTCTTGTAGGTTGGAAAGGGTCAAAGAGGAAAATTCAAGAAGAGAAAGCAAGAAGAGATACTGAGGGGTTTATTGGTGTGTGTGTGTTGGGGGAGTGAGACCACAAAGGAAGATAGGTTAAATGAAGAAGAGAAAATTGGTGAGATAATAGGAAGAGAGGCAAAGTGAAGTGAGGATTGAGATAAAGAAATATATTGTATTGTAGAGAAAGAATGAGACAGCAGGAAAGAGACACGGGGAGGAGGGAGACAGAGAGTGTAATTGAAAGAACATTAAATACAGGGTTAGAGGAGGTAAGAAAAAACACTAGGCAGAATAACAGTGAGAGTAGAGGAGGGTGGCAGAGTACGTGAAACAGAAGAAAAACGAGACAGAGCAAGACAAGGAGGAAGACAATCTTGTAAAGAAAGAAGCTAAAGATTTCAAAGAACCGGAGACAGTGGTTGCTATGGGAGCATTAAAATATGAAGAGAAGGCTAAAGTATAAAGCCTAATGAATCTGACAGTATTGCTAACCACATCACCTGTTGAACAAACGCTGGTGTTAGGAAATTGGTCCTAAGGGTTCTCTAAAGAGCAAAAAAGAAAAATTGAAAAGAAAAAAGGTATAATGGGAGAAAGAGATAAGCAGGACAAAGGCCAAGTAAAAGAAAATAAACAAACCTATGTCTCTCTGTAAAGTGTGGAAGTTCTAACCATGCTTTTGAACCAGCAGGTGGCAGAACACATATTTGGGTACTGTACTTGCGTGATGTGGCCATGTTGGGACAACCACAAGGTACTGCTCTAGTCAGGAGCAAAGCCTGAGCTCCATTATGACGTCTACCATTGATTAATGAACCCTTTAGTCTTGTTTGGGTTCATTCTAATGTCTTCCCCTTCCTTAAAATCTGCCTCGCAAGCAGAGGGAGTAAGTGAAGTGTAGGTGATACATTTCTTGCCTGAGTAGGTTAAGGGCTTTCAAAGCCACTTAAGTCCCATGTGAGACGTCAAGGCTTGATGAAATAGACCTTCCATCTTGCGCTACACTGCATCGACTTATTGAGACAATAAAGGCATCACCTTTGCTCTACTTATTCCCAATGCTAACACAGTAATGCCCTTTAGCTGATGGACAGAGGCCGGGGGTGGCAGCAGGAACGAGGGACCATAAGAGAAGAGAATATGTTATTACATGCATATTACATGCACCAGATGTATTCGGGGGAATACATGGATGTAGTCTCTTTACAAGAGATGCATGAATGTGTCAGTCTTATACAAATAAAAGACTATAAATAAATAAATAGAATTAGCAAACATAATGCGATACAATGCTATACTCTTACAGATGTATGGCCCACAGCAATGTATCTTTAGATCTATCTAAAGTCAAGATGCATCATATTTTGGTCTTGAACAACTCAGAAATACAAGCAATACAATCCAATTCAACAGCAGAGGGGGACAGGCATCTCATTGTGCTCCCAAGCTCCTTTCCAAACCTTGTCTTCAATCCTTTAGTCTTTGAATGCAAGCAAACAATGAGGAGCACCAAGGACAAACAATCCAATGGCCACAACAGAAGAGACAGATCGAAGAAAAGACCACGATTAAGTGAAACAATCTGAAGCCGATACCTTTGGAGAATGCACCATAAAAAAATAACTCTCAAGAAAATTAGAGAAGTTTTAAGGACTTGCTGTCAAATAATCATGAGCAATTGTTTTAATGTTCAATCTAGGAGAAAATTAGAAAAGGGACCCCCAATAACTGTGGTGAGTTTTTACCACGTAAGAACGCCCCCCCCCCCTTTAAGTCAACTCATAAACAGGGGAATCCCAAGAGTCAGCGATTGTTTGTTCAGCCGCATTGAAAATACAAGTCACCAATTTGTGAACATATTGATTGAGGTCATTGATAGGTTTATACAAGGGAGCTTCCCATGGGGTAATATGTCAATCACAGCATAAACTCTACATCAAAACCTCTTTGGGGTATTTCCATTATCTATGGGCTGTGGTTCCTATTTAAGCACTTCCTGGTCATACCTAGCATCTCCAGTGTATCCCTGTTCTATTTCTTTGAGTTGCTAATTCATGAGCTTCTACAACCACCAAGCTCTTTCTCCACTGGCCATCACTCACACAACCCTTGATGGACTGAAGTCAATACTCATGCCATGCTAACATCATCTCTCTCAAACTATTCTAGAGAGGGCCTATTAACCTCTAAAATGACCAACTATGGAGTAAATAACTGTAAATAAGAGTTTTCCTAAAGGCAATCTGCATTATGGACAGCTAAAAAAGGTGATGACTCTTTCTGACATACATGCCTAATACTTTTCGAGATCATCAAAATGTATCCTTTTCTTGAAGACAGTGGTTGGCCAGTCTTGACTTGATCATTAGCCTACATTATAGTGTATGGGCCTATGATCCATCCCTTTACTAATCAATTTTTCATGCAGGCTTGGGTTGGGTAGAAAATCAAGTTGACTGGTAGTCAGATGATGTAGGTTCTCTATCCCCAACCCACAATGCTTTTTCTACTCATTTTGACTGCATATCGCCCATTTTCACTTCAGCCGACTATCACCATCATTTTGCTGACCATTTGAAAGAAAAAATCAATGCAATCACACAAGTCATTTAGTTGGATCAGACTCCTAATTTCCAATATTCACTTCCGTCCCCGCCCACATGTATTTTAAGCTCCTTTAGTCCCCTTTCTAAAAATGAGGTCAACAGATTCTCCTGTTTGAACTCATTGCTCTCTGCTCGTTAGACCCTAATGCTGAAATAATTTCTTCACATATTCCATTCAGACACACCCTCACCAACCAGGTTCTCAACCTCCTTCATTAGAACCTCTATGCTGTAATAAGTATCTGACATTTTAGGGGTCATTTACATACAGTCCAGAGGAACGTGTATAGGGTGCAAAAGCCCACTAGGAAAAAAGGTGCAGAGGCCAGCGCCAGTGGGTGCAAGGCAGCCCTCTCATTACTACATACAGGGCAAAAACATGGCGGACTGCGCCTGTTATTTTTGCATTTTGCACCCTGCCCTACTTGTAGCACCTATGTTAGTAAATTAGCGTTCTTCTTCAGAGTATTCCAGACAGGGCAAGGACAGAGGATTGTGCCACAGATATTCACTATTACCTATTTATAATACAAACACTACGGAGTGCCATAGAAATACAATATTTTTGAATCTGCTTCTCCATTTGTCCATTACCTCAATTCATTTCCCCTTCAGAACATAATTATTTATGGTCTGGAGCCGTCTTTTCTCATTTGTCCACTGCAGACGCCTACAGGTTTATCTCCTTTCCTTGATCAGATTTGCGTGCGGCCGTGCCTCGGCCGTACGTATATATATGAGTGTGAGCTGGAATGTGTGTGTCACTTTGAATCACCATTATTTGTGCTAACAAAACAAATACTGTTTCCATTGTGGCCTTTCATAGATGTGCATTAGCAGCCAGGAAGGTGTGTTAGATGTCCATCTCTAATAACTTTACTCTAATATCTTAATTACACACCGGAGTCATGAATATCATGTGAGGTACATCTTTACGTCTCCCTGATCTGTAATCTGTAATAATTGGTACTTAGTGATTGTTGCTTGTGGCACAGGAGTCTATACATTTGTATCAATGAAAAACCAACGCCCACGGCACATTAGGCATTCGTTTGGCTGGGGCATTTCTGCTGGTGGATAAATGGCACTCACTCCTTAACCTGCCATAGACTTAAATGGTAAACACCTGATTTTCTGGTTTGGGTCAGAAATTTGAGCATATTAAGGCTAATGGCACATAGGTCAATTTAACCTCTGGCACCATTCAAGTTTAGAGCAGGAAGCCTCAACGGTGACTGGCGTTTCTCCTCCAGTAGCAATATCCAAGTAAACTCCTGGTCAGAGTCGGTGTTGGACTAGGCCAGTGGGACACCAAGAAAAAATCCTGTGGGCCCCAACCCTTGTAAGCCCACCAGCCCAGACACACTGGGACTCTGCTCTACTCACTTAACTTAATCTGCCCTGATTGTGAGATCATGAAGAGAAAAAAAGGTATGCACTTGGGCGGCTTGGGGTGAAGGAGGGTATCTTGAGGTCAAGGGGGTGCTGGCCCCTGATGTGGCTGCCCGAGTGGGCCTGGATCCCCCCCATTCCAACACTGAACATGGTCCTAAAGGTATACCCAGTGTTTGCTTGAATGCCAGTGCTGACTGCCGGGTGGTCTACCTGACTGCCAGGTGCATTTTAAATATATTAATTATAATGCAACACAGAAGGATCAGAGCCATCAGGAAAACAATGGTGGTCAAGCTTCACCTGTCATTTCATCCCACCATAATCCATGGGATACATGAATCCTGGAGAACATCTAAGGACCTTAGACAATTGGTGGAGAAAGGGTGGGGTCATAAATATTACCCACCATGTGTGTAGTAACAGAAATGAATAGAACATGCGTTGGGCCAGAGGGGCAATGGCACAAAACTAGGTGGGCTCTAGTCTTTTTGGGTTTGCCACCCCAGAGCCAAGTCAATGAATTAAGGCCCCCCTATTGCATGCGTGCACCCAGTGATAACCCAAGGGTGCCTGAGGGACCTGGGAAAGGCTACCCACTGGGAGCCCCCATGCATCAATAAGGAGATGGTTCTCCAGTCAGCACGGGTACCCTACTAGGCCAGATAAGCTACACCCTAAAAAAATCCATGGTATAAAATGGGTCACGGTTCCTGAATTTGCCGGCGCATGTGAGCGTCCAATCTGCTCATTAGCCAAGATGTACATGTCACTAAGCATTTTGTGTGTGAGCAGCGAGCCGACTGTTTATCACAGCTTTAGTTCCTCCACTCCATGTGAAATTATAATGAGGCCTTCCTTCTGCTATCCAGAGACAAGGAGGGGGGGGCAGAATAAAGGAGAAAAAGAACTGTGGGGGGGTTGAAGTTGAGCAAAGAAGAATCAGGCAACAGTCTAATAATGAGGAGACAGTCACAAAAGAACTACACTTTCTCTTGCGTTAATTAGAATGTAAGCTCTTTGTCACACTGAATGCCTTTTTATTTGAATCCAGCTGATTCGGGACATTATTAAAGGGACACTGTACCCTCATGTTTTCCTCCTTAGTATTCACATAATAAAGGTGAATGCTTTCGCCCCTTATCTCCATCCTTATCTTCTCCCTCTTCTCCCGTTCCTAGTGTTATCATGCCTCGGCAGGAGATTGCTTGATGGAAGCGGCCAAGAATAAAAACATAAAGGCACAGCCGCAACAACAGTTGCTTATTGAAAGAGAGAAAGACACCCAAAACGAATAGAAGTATACCGCAGTACAAATATAGGATCCGGAAACCTGTTATCCAGAAAGCTCCGAATTACAGAAAGGCCGTCTCCCATAGACTCAATTGACTCAAATGATTTCCTTTTTCTGTGTAAAAATAAAACAGTAGCTTGTACTTGATCCCAACTAAGATATAATTAATCCTTATTACAAGCAAAACCAGCCCATTGGGTTAATTTAATATTTACATGATTTTCTAGTGGACTTAAAGGGATACTGTCATGGGAAAAAAAAAAATTCAAAGCACACCAGTTAATAGTGCTGCTCCAGCAGAATTCTGCACTGAAATCTGTTTCTAAAAAGAGCAAACAGATTGTTTTATATTTAATTTTGAAATCTGACATGGGGCTAGACATATTGTCAATTTCCCAGCTGCCCAAGTCATCTGATAAACTTTTACTGCTTTACTGCTGTCCTGCAAGTTGAAGTAATATCACCCCCCCACCCCAGCAGCCTAACAACAGAACAATGGGAAGTTAACCAGATTACATCTCCCTAACACAAGATAACAGCTGCCTGGTAGATTTAAGAACAACACTCAATAGTAAAATCCAAGTCCCACTGAGACACATTCAGTTACATTGAGTAGGAGAAACAGATGAATACAGCTGCCTGGTAGATCTAAGAACAGCACTCAATAGTAAAAGCACATGTCATACTATGACACCTTCAATTACATTGAGAAGGAAAAACAACAGCCTGCCAGAAAGCAGTTCCTTCATAAATGCCTGGCACAAGTTACAAGACCAGGGGCAGCTGGGAAATTAACAATATGCCTAGCCCCATGATTTCAAAAATGAATATAAAAAAATCTTTTTGCTCTTTTGAGAAATGGATTTCAATGCAGAAGTCTGCTGGAGCAGCACTATAAATGAATGTGTTTTGGAAAAAAAAACTGTTTTCCCATACCCCTTAAGGTATGAAGATCCAAATTACAGAAAGCTCCATTATCTGGAAAACCTCAGGTCCCGAGCGTTCTGGATAACAGGTCCCATACCTGTACTGAGCGTAACCACCAAACTGCTATAGCCTTTTCATTTATTCTCTACACATATCTATAACATATTATACATCACAAGAGTGGAGAGGGAAGGAAGGCTAGATTAAGCAGTGGCAGAGCAATAAACCCTCAGCCTTGAGTGTTGAACTACAAATTTCAAGGCTGAATGACAGCTGAAGGCCGTTATGGGGTGTGTGGGTCTCTCACAGTCATCTGAACCAGAAATTAAATCAAATAGGCAGCAGGAACAACTCCCAACAGTTATGTGTAATGGGGGGCCCCACAATGTCTGCTTCCCTTGGATGGGTGGGTAGAGCAGAGCTTATAGCACTCCCACTGACCTGCGGAGACCCTATATATATATATATATATTTATTTATTTATTTATTTATTTATTTATAGTAGATTCATTATCTAACTGCATTAATTAGTATTGCTCAGACCTCTCTCTGAAGCACTACAAGGGACCCCTACTGAGATACATCCCTTTCTTATCACCAGCCCCTCCAATAAAAATGAGTAGCTCCCTTATTAAAAGAGGAATCTGAGTCGCTGAGAATCTGACAGTGATCACTGCAGTAAATGGCCAATGAGCAGCCCATTAACCCCAGGCATAAAAGAAAGATCACCACAGTTCCAGCACACTAACCGACCCATGTACTGATATAAATCTCTTTATGAAATACAAATTATAAATTTGTGTGCTTTATTCACCTGCCTATGTTGGGTGGAGCAGAGAATGTGAGTGTTGAGTCAGGTCGTGGTGGGAGAAGGGTGGGGAGAAAAGAAGACAAAAAAGGGGGGTATTTTACTTTAATGTTCAGCAAAACATGTTTAAATGTCACATAATGAGTTTAAATGTACAATCCTAGAATAGAAGCTATACAAGGAATTCATGTAAATAGAAGAAAGGAAAGAAAGAAGTATAATGTGCAGAGGAATCAGCTTTTGGTAACGGTAATATAAAATTGCACATAGCCTCACAGTTGGGAGAATCTGGTTTATTCTGACTTTGGGCAGCAGAATCCAGGCCCGTCAGTGTTTATTACGTTACTCACAAAAATGCATATAGGAACACTAAAAAAAAATAATGCACAATCACCACAAGGGGTGCTGAAAATTGAATTTCAACAACAGCCGTGGCTACATTGCCCAGGACCCCTAATTAGATGGCTCTGAAAAAGACACAAGTTCCAACTTATCAGCTTTTTAACCAGAATTCTCCTGTAATTGGTCATAGGGGATTCTTTAGTGGGTAGGGAGGTAATGGACCAAAATATAACTTCTGTCTGTAACCAGGAGCATTTCATTGCCTGAGGTTGTAGAAACAGAAGTAGGAAGTCCACTTAAAGGACTTTAAATGCTCACCTTAAAATTGTGGTTCCCAACTCTGGGGTGGACTCCCACTTGGGAGGCTCAATGTAGTCCAAGGTAAAAGGGCGGCCAGATGGACAATTAGGGTGAATTGTAAAGGTTGTCTTGGATATGCCTGGGACTAGGAAAGTTGACTATAGTTACCTATAACTGAGGAGGCCTGACCAAATCCTGAACCCGAATGAGCAGCTTGCACCCAAAAGAAAGTCTGAAAGCCTCTGCATTTTTGTTTAACCTCATACTAAGCAGGATCCAGTGTAGAACCACGGATCGTGGACATATGAAGTTAGTGTGCCAATAGTATTTAATGTCAGGGATCTAGAATTTGAGGGCAGGCCCCACCTTTGATGGGGTGAGAGAAATGGAAAGTAGAATGATAACATCTTTCTAGGCCTATAACCAGAAGATATCATACTAAAAGAAGGACAAGACTCTTCAAATCTTTCCATCTAGGAGGTCAATTATGGACAAGCCATACAAAGGCATTTCAGTGAGCCATATTATAATACAATATTGACATCAATGGATTCCTTAGGTAGCAAGAAAATCAGATAAATCTTCTGGTGGTCCATAACCTCCAGCTGAACAAGAATTATATATTTATAACAACTGCCCTTCAGCAACACTCTTTGCACTAACTGCATATCCTCAAAATAAATGACCACACACACACACACAAAGTGAGGCTGGAAGGCCCTATAATCGCTTGACTACAACTTTCTCAATTACCTTCCAAGATATCATAAAATTATCTATTCCATCTTCCTATCTCCACCAAGCACAGTACCTCCACCAGCCATTGTAGAAACCCCACTTGATGTCTCCAGAGCTCATCCTCTGTCCATTATGTTGAACATTTCCTTCTAGTAACACTATGAACATCTACTGGAATTTAAGTAAAGATGTAAAAGGGTTCTGGCAAGTTCTGCCTTAGAAAATAATTAAGGAACGTTAACACGTGAGGTCAGGTGAAGTCATTGGTAAACCAAAGTTCTCATCATTGGTTGGTTTGAGTTCTACAACAGCAGGTGCCTATACCTGATCCAGATGCTAGGAAAGACTCCTTCTGACCATCATAGCACCCTAATATGCGCCAGCCCCTAATACCCCTTTACTGAACAGTGAGATGACCAACCAAGAGTGAGGGGATGTGTAAACCTGGAGATAAGAGGATGAGTCAACCAAAGGACGGAACTATTGACATTGGAATTCTGTTTCCAGTTTTAAAATGCTTAGGGCATGGTATATTCATCTTGGGATGCTACACCCCTAAAATACTACTAGAGTGCTTTAGAAGCCCCCCCCCCTTCACCAACATTGTTTATTAAGTATATGGTTTTACAGTAGAATAAAATTAGAATCCAGTTTTGTCCGTGTGGCCTTCAGTAAATCTGGGCCAAGTAGCAACTGTGGGGAATTACAAACCCAAGTTGCTATGGATCAGCGATATGTTGGAGACAAATGTTATTTCATTATGGTATGGAGAAATGCAAATGAACTGAATATTCCCTGCAAAGTAAAATGACACTGCAAAGAACGAGGGTCTTGTTATAAAAAGGGGGAGCAATTTCTCTTTGGAGATAACACAGCCGGCATGGAACTGGCCGTATTGTCCGATACACAATGAGGGTGAGTCACTAAAACCCTGTTGCTTAGTTGCATCTCATAATAATGGCAGGTGGGGGCTGAACGACTGTAACAGAACACTGGTAAAAGGGGTGCAGGCAAATTGAAAGAATTGTGGCCCTTCTTATCCTTGGTCTGAAGCTGTGGCCCTTAATCAAAGGGAAAGGAAGCTTCTTTGGATGGAGAGATTTCTGAATACTGAGAACAGTCATTGAATCATTGCATGTGAATGGCTGAGCTTTTCTCTAATGGAGGGTGGTGGGATACTGAACCTATGGGATGGGTGGCCTTTCAGTTCTTGCAGTTAGGAGCCCCGGTGCAATGGAGGGTCCCTATGCACCCACTGTACAGGCTACATGCCCACCCATGTCTGGAAGTTAAGGGACATGGGTTTGCTGGCTGCAGAAAACACAGCAATATGTGAACTCCACTTGAATAGGACCCTAGGGTATCCCAGCTAATTAAACAATGGTCCATTAACAGAGCGGCCTAATGGGACTTCATTATTCAAGCTGACAAGCAGCAGGCCGCATCAAAGCCACTTTTATGGTTGGTCTGGATAAATGTCCAAATGGACAAGCTTTACTCATCCCACCATGGTTAATTATAGTCTGGTCCGGCATCACTGCAGAGAAAGCAAGTTCAGTGTTGTAGAGCAAAATAACTATAAATATGTAATAGGAATCCAGACGAAATAGAGCCCAGTACCTACTGCCTTTCACTTTATATAATGAGCTTGGGGTGTCGGAACTCACTGCCCCTCACTGTATATAAAAAAGGCAGTGTTGACCAATCTGTGTTTAAAACCACACCCACTTTAAACCACACCCATGTTACTGCAAGACATTTTAAGACCATGTGCACATTAATAGTGGTAACACATTGAAAATAAATGCAGGGATATCTCTT
>CM044437.1:6852688-6863378 GCA_024363595.1 Xenopus borealis | reverse complement strand
GAGTATGGCACACACAGGGAGCATAGGGCAGGTAGAGCATGACACACACAGATTTTCATGTGGGGGCCACACAAAGGGGGTGGGGGCGCACTGCCTCATTGCAAACTATGACGGAAAGCACAATGCAGTTCACTGCAAGCTACAACAGCAGAACTGACACTGAGTCCCTTCCCCATGGAAGCTTGAACTCTAATTTTACATTCAGACACTAAGGCCAATTTTATCATGAGCCAATCACCTGTCACCAGAGGAAACCAGCACAGACACAGGGGGAACATACTACTAACCCACTGAACTCATGGACTGAGTGGTGCAAAGCATCAATGTAAAACCCTGAATGGTTGTGTTGCTCCCAGTAACACCCATCTACCAATTAGACAGTCTCTCCTGTACAACATGCAGCCATTCTTACTCCTGCTATCACCTGCTTTCAGGGAATGCCTCACAGTTCCCAGTTATGTTCTCATTCAATAAGCAGGATCATTCCTGCACCCACTTAAACCCACCCAAATCCAGTTCTGCTCCCTTTGTACCCCTGTTCCCTCCCCCACAAAGCATTCTCTAACACTTTCCATTCAATTCCTTCTCTTCTACCACCATTCAACTCCCCTCCCGTTAATTTTTCAACTCCCCATCATATAGCAGCACATATTCATACTTACACCCATCAGCACCATTCCCAGCATAATGTACTTTCATTCCTACACCCCCTTGTATGTATCATTCCCCACGGACCTTCTCCTTCATCCAAATCCTCTGAGCAATGTCAACTTCAGTTCCCCATAGAAATGCACTTCATCTTCCCTAATTCCTCCATCCTCTGACACCTCTAGTGCAGAACATATTCAGTGCTTTACCCCCTGCACCTTTCCAAATCATTCACATCAACACAAGTCCATTCCTACACTCTCCTACACCCTCTCTAACTCACCCCATTCTTCTAATAATCTGCATTTTAAGTACCTCCTCGTACCTCTTGCACTAAACACAATTCTTTCACCACTTTTCCATCCTAGTCCTCTTACCAACCCAACTATGTCCCTACCCTCTATACTCTCCATGCCAATAACTCCCATCACCATTTTATACCACTGAAGACAAAGCCTACTTCCCATTCCCACCCCATTGTATGTTTAATTCTCTCCCTCGTTAGAAGCAGTGAATACTCTCCCACACCCATTCCTCCTCTGAACAATCTGCCCTTCCAGCATTCCTCTGTACTTCTCTATCCAGTATACATTTCATTCTGATGCACCTTAACATTCCTGCACCCCCACTCCATTCTTACACAATCTCACACTCTCACACACATCACATGGGCTTCTTAAAAACATAGCACCTAAAAGCACCCTCTGAGATGAACCTTTCACCAGTTCATTGTAAAGAAGAGACCATCTGGGGGGGTAATATACAAATTAGCTACCCTAGCATTTTGTTTACTTGACCTTTAAGAATGCCTCCTTGGAATCCCCTGAGTCTACACACACTATGGGCACACACTCAGTGCAATCTCCGCACTGAATCTTCTCCATTTATTATAAATGTGTTTATCTTTCTTTCCAATCAAAAAACCACATTTGCTGTGTAAGTGCTCTCTCCGTCTCTGCCAAATTTGCAGAGACATGGCCTTGCCCTATCAGCTCACACTCTTTGCCCCCTGACATCACAGTAAATCAGTTAATTTCCCTCAGACTCCAGATGATTATAACATGAATTTTAATCCTATTAAATTCTCCCAGAGCATCAGAACTGCTAATATAGAACACACAGAGCCTATTTGGGCGCCTCTATGACTGGTACCAATCCTGTGCCATGACCCATACCCCAGTTCTTCTGAATACTTTCCTTCCACTTCAAGCTCTAATGCCAATGCCAACATATGCTACAGCACGGCACAATACTGCATTAATAACTATAGTAAAATCAGTGAAATCATCAATTCTTGCCATTTAACCCTTGCAAACATGATGATTTAACAAAGATGATTTTTATTTATTGCCACATCCCCTGGCTATTGATTAGTATTCCCTGTGCCACGTCTGCTCAGCCCTGATCACTGTACAGCAGCTCATAAAATGACCACCCACCTGTGCCAGTGCATTGGTTGGAAACCTAGTACTTACCTTCCACTACTCTTCTACCCTCTCTATCTGATCCCACAGGCTGGAAATGCCTCCCTTGTGGCAGAAGATCTAATAACAATTTGTTCAATCCGCCACTCACTATCTACCCGCAGGCATCTCGGCACCTGCCTTTAACCCAGCGGCACTTGCCTAATTGCTAATTGCTTTTAGCCCTTCCCAGCTGTCTAATTGCTCTTTCTACCCGCCCTGGCACTTAGCTGTCTGCCCCAAATGAGAGCACCTGCCCTTCCCAAGGAACATTCTGCCCTGTCCAAGTTCACTTTCCATCTCATGCTTTTGTTGCCCCAAAAATATTACCCAAACCACGAGAACTACTACCCAGGCAAATGCTTTTTCTGTTCATTACCAGCCTTCTGCCCAGCCCAGGGGCACCCACTTTTGGAAAACTGCCCTGCACTTGCTTAAGGAAGGAATATTTACTTATTAATTGTCAAATGAACTATTAGAATATCTCTGCCTGCCTGGCATTCTACTAATGGAAACTTGCCTATAAGAGCCTGACTCCTACCCTGCCTGCCTACTACACCCTACCTACCACCTTACTCAAGAGGTAATTGAATATCACATCCCACCTTGTTCCATAACCAGGTGACTTGTCAATAACAGTCTGAATTCTGCTCTACTGATGGGGAACTTTCCCATTACAGAATGCCCTCTATCCTGCCCAGGGGCACTTTCACAAGCTGACTTGTAACCCAACTAGGGAGGCACTTGCATTTCACAGCCTGTCTTCTCTGCAGCCCAAGGGCATGTACCTTTCACCCTCAGAGGGGGAACCTTGCCCATTACAGCCCATTGTCCCACAGCCTGCCCTGTACCCTGCCCAGGGGCAATTCATTTTCACCTTTGTCATTTTCTATTCAGAAATAACCACCTGCCCAACTCAGTCTCAGTAATTCGTCTGTTTACAATAACTGATCTTGACATAATCAAGGAAACTGATATATACTAAATCAATACTAAATATATACTTAATAAACTCTAAACATCAGGCATCTGCCCTTCCCAGGGAACCTATTTGCCCGACAGCTGTTTTCCAACCTGCCCAGTGGACCTTTTTACCAAAAACATTGGCAATTGCCTCTCACATGTTCCTACTTTACTCGGGGTAGTAGTGAGTGAGTCTCTACACACAGGGGTAGTGCTAGTTGGGAACTTACCTGAGTTCTCTCCTTCCTGGAAAGTCATGATTCCCCGGGATTCAAGTGGTCTTTGCGCAGCTCAGGGCTGGGGACTGGCAGTCCATCATCTCAGCAGCAGCGGCTCCAGTTTCCCAGCCGGTTCCCCCGAGCTCCGCGTACTGACTGTTCCCCTTCTCGGCCGGCTGGGGGCTGAGCATCTGTGACGTCACGCACGGCCAGCCAATGGCATCGCGGTCCCCAACCCAATTCCCACCTGGCAGCCGCTGGATTGGGAGGGAATAACCCGTTGAGCGCCGGTGCGGAACCTACAACATTCCACGGGGGTCGCGGGCAGTGGGAAGGGGCAGCTGAAATGGAATTCGAGGAGAGACTCCCTGTCTCAGGTGGAGACGTGACAGCCACTGGTAGGGACAGACTGATATTTCTTTTATCATCTGGATTTTGCTTCTGCCTGCGCGGGGAATAAAACAAGTCAAATCCATTGATTTCCCATATGAATCCCAAAATGCAGTCCTTCCACCAGTGTCTATTTATTTCCCATAGACTGTAACAGAGAGCTGACAATCTATTATTAACCCTCTACTTGCCATGGCTGTGTGACACAAAGCTGCTGGCCAGTTATTAACCCTCTTCCAGCTATGTCTGTGTAAAACAGAGCTGACAATCTATTATTAACCCTCTTCCTGCTACGACTGTTTAAAACAGAGCTGACAATCTATTATTAACCCTCTAGGTGCCAGGGCTGTGTGACACAGGGCTGCTGATCTATTATTAACCCTATAGCTGCAGTGACTGTGCAACACTGACCTGTTAACTCTCTAGCTGCCATAACTATGTGACAAGAAGTGAAGTCGATCATTTACCCTTTGTGATACAACCATTAACCTTTTAGCTGCCATCAGAACAGGATCGTCATGAAAAGTATTTAGAGCGAATGTGTGATGCAGAACAACAGATCTGTTATTAACCCTAGAGTTGCCTTGAATGTGTGACGCATAATAACAGATATGCTATTAACCCTAAAGTTGCATTGAGTGTGTGATTTGCATTGAGTGTGTGATACAAAAGAACAGATCTGTTATTAACCCTAAAGTTGCCTTGAATGTGTGATACAGAAAAACAGATCTGTTATTAACCCTAAAGTTGCCTTGAATGTGTGATGCAGCGCAGATCTGTTATTAACCCTAAAGTTGCCTTAAATGTGTGATGCAGAACAACAGTTCTGTTATTAACCCTAACGTTGCCTTGAATGTATGATACAGAAGAACAGATCTGTTATTAACCCTAAAGTTGCCTTGAATGTGTGATGCAGCACAGATCTGTTATTAACCCTAAAGTTGCCTTAAATGTGTGATGCAGAACAACAGTTCTGTTACTAACCCTAACGTTGCCTTGAATGTATGATACAGAAGAACAGATCTGTTATTAACCCTAGAGTTGCCTTGAATGTGTGATGCAGAACAGATCTGTTATTAACCCTAAAGTTGCCTTGAGTGTGTGATACAGAAGAATATGTTTGCAATAAATTCTCCCAGGTATCATGGGTGGTTAAACCAGATCAACCAATTGTTTGTTAACCCTCTGGCTGACTTAGGCGTGTGACCCTCAATAGCCGACCTGCAATAAACTCTCTAGTTGCCATAGGTATTGGATACAGAACATTAAATGTATTATTAACCACTTGGCTGCCAACATGATGCTAACCCTTTACTTGCTGAGAAGAAGAAACGTTAAGCGATATATCTGTCATCTGTCAGTGCCTTTATGTGTTGTAGCTGCCAGTCAGGCAGATGATTAAAGCCTTGTGCAGACAGCTCGTTTTGCCATCGTGTGTGACAGCCAAAGGTTTGATGAATGTCTCTGAGCAGTTGTGTTTCCCGTCCTCGCTTTCTCTCTCAGTCACAAAAAAAGAAATAATAACTCTTCAATTGCCAAGGAGTCTGATGAAACTAAAAAAAAACAAAAAAGTTGTGCGATTTCCCCCTGCCCCTAATTTGCAAATTATCATTCGGATTCGGTTCGGGCAGGCAGAGGGATCTGGCGGAATCCGAATCCTGCAGAAAAAGGCAGAATCCTTGATTGCTAGGGTGCAAATGACCCTAGCAACCATGTATTGATGTGAATAAGAGACTGGAATATGAACAGGAGAGGGACTGAATAGAAAGACGAGTAATAAATAGTCACAATATCAAGACATTTGTAGTCTAAAACACAGAAAACATATAGACCAATTGAAAAGCTGCTTAGAATTAGCCATTCTATAACATACTAAAAGTTAACTTAAAGGTGAACCACCCCTTTAAGCTGGTCATGCACAGACTAATATTATCTGCAGAGTCAGAAGTGTATTGGCTTGGGTATAGGGTCAAAAAGATTGCTGCCCAAGCTAAATCTGCCCATGGTACACAAATCCTATAGGACAATCATTCATCAGGCCATGGTTGTCTCCTGAGAAATCTCTTTGGGGTAGATTCATCAAAGAGTGAAGTTAAGAGTGAAGTTCTGCCAGTAGAGGGAAATTCCACAGCTCTCAATTCATTTCTATGGGATTTTTAAAGGCGTATTCATCAAAGGGTGAACTTTCACTTCATCCATTGATGAATACGCCTTGCAAAATCTCATAGAAATGAATTGAGAGCTGTGGAATTTCCCTCTACTGGCGGAACTTCACTCTTTGATGAATCTACCCCTTTGGGTCCTTAATCATTGTCCTGGGGGTCCAAATTAATGAAACCTTATAATTTAGCCCAACAAACAGGTGGCAGAATCAGTTTAAATTTATCCTAAACAAATGAAGGCGTCACTAATTAACTAGAAGCTACATAAGAATTTATTTTTCAACCTTAGCTACTATTATACATGGTCTTATCATTCCTGGGGCCCTAAAAAAACAATATGTAGGTCTGTCCCCTTGCGTCCTTTAATGTCCTACTTGTACATAGCCTAGAGATCCAATTGAGATTCCCATGATTGGACCTGGGGTCCAGCTTTATTAACCCCCCCTCCCTAGTGGCCTATGGTACCAGAGCAATGATTGTATTGAATTGAGCTAAATGCATTGCACTTACGTCCCCAAGAAAGCCCAAAGCACATAAATAATAAAGGTCTGCTGAAAAGAAACAGGTACTCTCTATACTATCCCATTTCACTGTCCGCAAACCCCCAGGTCAATTCCCAGATGCAGGAATAAATGCCTAACAAGCCTCAGGGCTGTCTTTAGTGGTCATCAAAATATAAAGTATTCTTCTTCAACAACAACCAAACTGCTTTAATATATATAAATATATTAATATATATTTATCTATATACTATCCCATGCTGTTCCTTCCTTAGTCCCACTACCTGCATGGTCAAGGGCAGTCCCCACCAGTTGCTGTTTCATTAAAGCAACTCTGCTGAGCCTTCCCTTATAGAAGCCCCTGAAGACCCTATTGGAATCCCCTTTAGGCAATACAATGGAAATGTTCCTTCTCATCTCCTTGAATATTTCATACAGGGAACAAAATAAAAAATAAATCATGTCAGGAAAATAAACATCAAATGACAGGTGGGCCGTGGAGTATGAAATGCATGAGATGTGCATTGTGACATATGCCCAGCTGTATATATAGATGCTTATTAGATGGATGGATAATTCCAGTGGGAGGCTGAAAACCAAAAATAAGTCCAACAAGAGGGAGGCAAATAGAGCCCCTGCAGAATAGTCCCTATGGTTTCTTCCTGGCCCAGAACACTCCTTGGATCAATTACTGCTGAGTTTGTTTGTTAATTATAACTCAAATTCCTTTTTTTGCTAACGAGGCATCCAGCCCATTCTTGCACCCTCCAGTAAATTACTGTATAGACAGACAGTCGGGGGGGGGGGGGGGGGGGGGGGGGGGGGGGGGAGAAAATGACCAGACATAAGAAGATGGATTAGAAGACTAGCCACAGAGGCAGATACATAGAAGCTACTAGATATGCATATAGATAAATAGATACACACACATGAAAGACAGAAGCAAGAGATAGAGATGTAGGAGGAATAATACAAAAGAAAGATAAATTTATAGTTAAATATAAAGATAGAGAGATTGATAGATGATAGATTGACAGATAGATAAAGAGATATAGACAGAAGATAGATAGAGAAATAGATAGAAAGTAGTAACGTAATAGATTACCTGCGCCGAAATTGGCCGCTGCGGCCAGAAATCGCCAGTGTGCGAGATGCCCGGGGGCCCTGAGGGGTTGTGGGCCCTGGCCCAATTGCACCCCCTGCTCCCCCGGTAGTTCCTCCACTGATAGATAATAAATAGAAAACAAGAGATAGAGATATATACATAGATAGATATATTAGATAGATAGATAGATAGATGATAGATAGATAGATAGATAGATAGATAATAGATAGATATATTAGATAGATAGATAGATAGATAGTGTAGGGATCCATAGGGTTAATTGCCCTATCCCCTGCTGTGGGCAGCTAAATGTTTGGCCTAAATTGGATATGGGAAGGGGAGTGAGTCTTTTTTTGAGATACCATGTGCTTAGTCTCTTTCCATTTTTACTTCAGGCGGGAGTGCATGGATTTGGGCAGAGATGTAAAGACCAAGGGATGGTGAGGCTCTTGAAAGGCTCAGAGGCACTGATGAGAATGACAGGAGCTGCCTGTGGATGATTCCAGCAAAAGGGGTTTGTTGTGCTTGGAGCTGTGCCCTGAAGATTAAAGCAAGCTTTGTGTGCTCGGCTTGGATAACTTGGGAGCTTGAATTGAGGATGTGGAGACGTTATGGGTGCCTGTACCAAGTCTGTGTGACCCCCGGTGAGTCTGCCTGAGGGAGGGTAGGGAAAGGCTCCAGTGTGTCCCCTGTATGAGGACAGGTGTTGTCCCTTTGGTATTATGTGGGAGCAACTATCACTGTCCAACAGGGGAGGTATTTGGGCAAGCAGTGCTACCTGGACATAGTTTAAAGGACCAGCAACATCAAAAAATAAAATTGTTTTAAAGTAATAAAAATATAATGCAGTGTTGCCCTGCACTAGTAAAACGTGTGTTTGCTTCAGAAACACTACTATTACTTATATAAATTTATAAATATATTTATATAAATAAGCTGCTGTGTAGCCATGGGGGCAGCCATTCAAAGGAGGAAAAGGCTCAGGTTACACAGCAGATAGTAGATAAGCTCTGTAGAACATAATGTTATCCGTTATCCATTATTTATCCTGTGCCATATAGCCTTTTTTCAATTTCCGCCATTGCTACTCAGCAGCTTGTTTATATGAACTATAGTAGTGTTTCTGAAGCAAACAGATCAGTTTTACCAGTGCAGGCCAACACTACATGATATTTTCATTACTTTAAAACACTTTAATTTTTTGGTGTTACTGTTCCTTTAAGAGCTCTTGGGGGAAAGGGACTGTGACTGCCTTTATCCACCTTGAGTGGAGTGTGGGACTGTGCCTGGTAAAGACTGATCCAGGGTTGAACAGGGATATTATTCCTATTGGTATTGTAACTGTCTTTTCCTAGTGGGGACACCTGTAGGTGCATCCCCAATCCCACTAGGTGGAGGCACTGCTATTAAGAGAAATTCTCAGTACGGGTTTTAATTAGCAAAGGGGATTCAGGACATGCATATGGTAAGATATTGTATATTCTATAATACTAGATAGATAGATAGATAGATAGATAGATAGATAGATAGATAGATAGAGCAGAGTCAGAGACAGAGATAGATAGAGAGATATACAGACAGACAGATAGATTTATTTTAGATAGAGAGACTGAAAGCCAAGTAAATCAATCTATACAGTATGAATATCTGCTCATACCTAATAGCAAATTATTGGCTGAATCATATGTAATATTGTCTGAAAGCATTCTGCTCCCAGTAATTTGGGTCCTACTCATATCCACTTACCCACCATTATGTTTTGTCAGCTACAAACTTTAAAAGACTTTAGAACCAATCCCACTACCCGACCATCCCTGTTCTGGCTTGCTGTCCCACCATTTGTTTAGCTTACTCTTAAATTGTGTCTCTTCATAAAGCTCTTCCTTTCCTTGTTGTATATCACCAGGACATTATTTAACCACATAAAGGCCAGTTTGCAGGTCAGGGAAATCTGAGCATTTTAGGGATAATGTACCCCTACTGTAAAGGATATTAGAAGTCACTGAGGGTTTCTGTGACCAAATAAAGGCACAAGGGTGCAGGCTGAGTTATACAGGGAACTCTGAGTATCACTCATGTATTATAAGGGATAATGTACCCCCTACTGTAAATGATAAGGATATTAGAAGTCACTGAGGGGTGTGACCATATAAAGGCACAAGGCTGCAGGCTGAGTTATACAGGGAACTCTGAGTATCACTCATGTATTATAAGGGATAATGTACCCCCTACTGTAAATGAAAAGGATATGAGAAGTCATTGAGGGGGGTCTGTTACCATATAAAGGCACATGGTTCTATTTTAAGATACTTTATATAAAAGTGAGGGACGTACTAACATTACACAACTTACACAACATTATATCTTAGATTATAAATCATGACATAATTGAGTGCAGTTCAGGACATGTACCGATTGTTCAGGTTTCTTACGTATTTCTCTGCTGCTGCTTGAACACGTAACAGCTCATTACTGAGGGAATATCATGGCTCTTCAAACTCTCTACGGACAAGGAGCCCATGTGAGTTCCAGTCTATTCACACAGTACATAGGGGGTTTGTAGATAATGGATGTTGCAGAGCCTAATAACGACAGGCACAGAACACATGAATACTTTGCTGTGTTTAATGCAGGTTCTTCTTCAGTCTGTACCTTCTGTTATATGGCAGCCCCTGCATGATGCAGCATGACTACACTGTGTTGTACATCTCACACAACACAGAGTAACATGCCTGTAAATAACAATGGTTTGGATTCAGCTCCATTGCAAGTGCACAATAAGTTTCTTATTAATTCCAGTGCCAATTGCCAATATGTCTCTGTTATAAAAGACATTTAATATGTGAGTTTCCAGAGCAACACAAGAGATTCAACAGATTTTCAAGGAATAGTTGGCACCCGATTTGCAGGTACATCAGTCACAGGGAGGCAAAATGACTTCATGAGTCGAAAATCTTAAGGGAAAAAGTTACATCAGGAGGAAAGCCATCTGTTGTGATGTTGTGGTGGTGGGGCTTGGGGCCAATTAGACTTGTAGGGGTGGCATTATTTTTTAAAAGAACTGGCAGAAATATGTTTCATCCTTCAGTTGCTACTGAACTACAGATTGCAGCACCAAATTCCACTTAATAGTTACAGGGTAACCCAGAATATAACAATCTGTTCCCATGTCATTCTGTTATATCTACTATAGGCACCATCTCTCCCTACTATACCTGCTATCCCACAGTCACACTCCCTT
>CM044437.1:6721738-6732466 GCA_024363595.1 Xenopus borealis | reverse complement strand
AAAAAAAAACATGTTTTCCCATGACAGGATCTATGGCCGCCTTTACAAGCACATTAAACATAATAAAGTATCAGCAGACATCACCGTGGAATGTGATAAGAGAGTAAACCTTCTGTAATGGGGAGGAAAAAAAAAAATCGATGTGATTTACATTTAATGCACTGAAATAGGAGAAAAATCAAACTTATTTACCTTTAATGGCTTGCTGGAGAGATAATCAATGCAAACTCTCCAGACAATAGGATCTGATCATCAGGCAGCATTTATGTTACCTATTTACTTGGCTATTAATAGGCATCCTATTTAATTACTCATTATTTTCCAATTACCTTCTCGGCTGAATAGAGTACAAGGGAGAGCCACTCGGCATTTCCCCATGCTAAATCATGATTATATAGAGCCTCTGGGTGGACAACTGAATTCTTGCAGAGATGATCTGAGTGATGGCATCCGGTCCGGGAGTTGGAATAAACCCCTGGCAGCTCAGATGACAGCGAAGGCATTATTCACACTCACATATCCATCTTATAAATGGATTAGTGAATAGAATAAGCCTTGGAGCTGCCAGCTGTTTCCCACATGCTGAAGGGATGTTCCAGAGTGGAGGCTACAGCCAAGCACTAAATGAAGAGCAATGCTTATCTAACATTACACTTGGGAAATTGAAGGCATTGGTACAAGAAACTCACCGACTCAAAACACTGCAACCTTTTTGTGGGAAAACACTCCTATTGAGAGCTAGAAGAGCTAATCAACAACTAACTGCTGTGAGAGTGGGTTTGTCGTGTTCCCTGGTGGACCTAAAGAGGCTCTATTTATTCAACATTGAAACAAGTGCAGCTCTCCCCGAACATTGTAGGTTTCTATAAAAAGATATTGCATAAACCAACTCATATGTAAAACCTTGCTTCATATAAATAAACCATTTTCATAATAATTTTTTAATAGCATGTGCTATTGGGTAATCATAAATAGAAAATAGTCATTTTAAAAAACAAGGACAGCCTCCTGGGATCGTATGATTTAACTGTGCACACAAACATACCAAACAAACTATAAAGTTAGGTCACATGAGAGTTGAGTCTTTTGCTTCCACACTTCTTCCTGTTACAGTTAGAGTTGAAATATTTCTGGTCACGTGATCTCTGAGGCAGCACACAGACCATCACTAAATGGTAATTCAAGGCAAGAGATGTAAAAGGGCAATATTTACTCAAATATATATATACCAGGTTTGTAAGATTCTTTAATACGTGACTTAATTTGATATTAACTGTTGCTCAAGTATTAATTTTCGGGGTATAGTTTTCCTTTAAAGAGAAGACAAACTACCTGCATTTGTACTGATGCTGATGTGCACAGGTATGAGTTCCAGCCTCCAGCCTGTAATGTATGCCGTGTTTCTACCAACATGTGGCAAAATGCCCACAAATGAACATTCGTGAGTTCATACTAGTTCATGCTAGCACTGTAGATCCTATGTGATATTCAATGACAGCCATAAAAGTTACCCGACAGCTCACTATCCTGCTTATACTAAAGCCCATGGCACTTGGTTTGAAGATTGATGAAACATCATTGCTTGAACAGAATACATTTTTTATTTTTCCCACTAAAATCCAAAACAGAAGAACCAGTCCACAGAGATACATGTGCATCAGATCACATAGCACTGTAGATAAAGGGACCATGAGAAACCTCAGGGGGAAATTAAAAAAAAAAAACAGAAACGAGACAGAATTCAATTGGCTGTTGGTCCCTATAAATGGTGTCTGGGTGCAAAAGAAAAGTAAAAACGCTCAATATAATACGAGTTGTAGCATTGCACACCGGATGGAGGACAGGAAGCTGGGACTTGTTATAAATTGCTGGCTATAACTATATGTTTATCTCAAACTTCAAACCAAGAGATTGTCAAAAGTCCCAGGCGAGACAACACCAACTTTAATAATCTAACTGGTGATTTGAATTGTTTCTTAAAGAACCCAAAAGTTGAAAAAATCCTACCCCCTTACCCTACCTAGACCACCCTTCCCTCCCCCCCACCCAGCCTAGTTGCTACCCCCGGCAAATCCCCCTAACTTTTTACTTACCCCTCTCTGCAGATTCAGGGATCGGAGTTCACGCCAGCCATCTTCCGGGTCTTCAGTAATCTTCGTGAATGGAGCAGCGTTTTGGTGCATGTGCAGTTGGGGCAATTTCCCGGTTTGTGGCAACTGCGCATGCGCCAAAATTGATGAAGCGCCAGCAGAATACACAAAGTTTACTGAAGATGGCTGCCTGAAGACGGCTGCCGGCGTATCTCCTGAAATCTCCAGTAAATGCTTTCCCATAGGCAACAATGTGAATCGCTGGTGGTAAAACCCATGTGTTGCTTTTATTTATTTATTTTAATTTATTTTAGATAGAGACCAATCTATAGGTCTGTGGAAGAAGGCACTTTTACCATCCCTATCTACCATTTGCAGACACTAGAAAAGTTCCTCACCGTACGCGTTCCATTTCACTGGCCGTTTTTACCACAGCAAAAGGTTCTCTCCGACTCCAATCCCAGAAGTGAATCTCACTGGCGGTGGCAATAAGCAGCAGCTGCACTGTGGGGTGGAAAGCCAGGGAGGCAATTGCATTGTTACTGTCAGTGAACCAGCTTTCACTCCCGCCCTGAAACACGTGAAAAAAACCTCAAATTAGGGACATATGCTGGAAAAGAGACACAAAAACAAGCTATGTTGAGGATAGACAAAGAGTTCGGAAAAGACAATTCATTACACATGAACAGAGGTACATAAAGCCCAGATAAAACATAACAGTTTAATGTCTTGTGGTATAAAGCTGCTGCGTCTCTTCCCAAGGCAAGAAGCCCTATACCTGTTCTGTTACAGAAACCCATGCAACCCACACATACTCTCTCCACCTTTCAGGAAGTGGAATACCCAAAGTGTGGAGAACAAAGGAATCTAGAATGTGAATGAGGCCGGAGACAAAAAGGCTGTAAATGAAATGGCATGGGGTTGCTAGCTGCAGGAACAGGCAAAGTAAATCTGTAGCATAAAACGTTATCACAGCTTTACTTGCTCTTTACGCAAGATTTAAAATGCATTTTCTTGATCACCTAAATCCAACTTGACCATCTGGTGGTGCGCATACTCATGTGAATTGTGCTCTGATAAACATCAGTCACTCTTTCCTGCTGTAATGCAAGTTGGTGTGATATCACCCCCCTAGCAGCCTAAGAACAGAAACATGGGAAGGTAACCAGATAGCAGCTCCCTATCACAAGATAACAGCTCCCTGGTAGATCTAAGAACACTCAATAGTAAAAGCCAAGTCCCACTGAGACCCATTGAGTTACATTAAGTGCGAGAAATAAAAGCCTGCCAGAAAGTAGTTCCATCCTAAAGTGCAGGCACACGTCACATGACTGGGGACAGCTGGGAAACGGACAATACGTCTAGCCCCATGTCATATTTCAAAATTGGATCTAATTGAATCTATTTTCTCTTTTGAGAATAGGATTTCAGTGCAGAAGTCTTCTGGAGTAGCACTATTAACTGATGATTTTTGAAAAAAACATGTCTTCCCGTGACAGTATCCCTTTAACTTAGTCTATAAATACTTATAGCAGCAGAGCATTTCTTTCTCCAAACACCAGCACCTTTGAAGATAATCCCCATAAATTTGCTTTGGATGCTGTGCCCACCATCTGCAGCCTTGACCACAAAACCATAGCTATTGAAATTGAGACAGGGCTAACAGATTTATATAAGCCTTGGCCATAAGCTCTGCTACTAATCTGCTGTAAGAAACTGGTTCTTCCAGTTCAGATAACAATATCTTTAAAGGGATACTGTAATGGGAAAACTTGTTTTTTTCAAAATGCATCAGTTAATAGTGCTGCACGAGACTTCTGCACTGAACTTTTATATTTAATTTTGAAATCTGCCATGGGGCTAGACATAATGTCAGTTTCCCAGCTGCCCCAAGTCACGTGACTTGTGCTCTGATAAACTTCAGTCACTCTTTACTGCAGTCTCAGCAGAATGACAACAGTTCAAGTGCCTGGAATCTGAACCTGTCAATGGTACAAGATACTTACATGCAAGTCCCAAATTCGAACCTCGCCATCGAGGCACCCAGATGCAATGAGTCCTGGGATGGTGGGATGGAAAGTCACACACCATGGAGTGCGCCGATGTCCCACGAGAGAATGGATGCAGCGCCCAGTCTTAACTTCTGTGATGTAAATATTGTGATTTACATGGGTGGAAGCCAGCAGAGTCCTGAAGGAAGAGGAGGAGAAAGTATTGCAGAGGTTAGGAAATGCAGGCTTATACAATGTGTATGCTGGTAAGAAAGGCAATGTAAAAGCACCAGCACTATGGCAAAATTATAAATAGCATTCAAATACAATGTTATGATATAAAAAGGTTATTTTCTGGTGTTCGTACTTCTTTAAAATTAATTTAAGGTGAACTTTTCTTATAAATCCTTACATAACGTTCTCTGGACAGTTTATAGGCAGGGCATTCTGTCCTGGGCCCTCTAGTCTCTGATAGGTCTTTTGACCAGAAAGGGTCTCCCTGGAAAAATATAGGCTTTCTTCACATTGTAACTTTTGCATTGGGGATAACCAACCTGCAACTCCTGGTACCCCTCAACAAGCGTTGGGGGGGCCCTGCGGGGGTGCGGGCCCTGGTACACTCGCATCCCCCTGCTCCCCCGATAGTTACGCCACTGCTGGGAACCTTTACTAACCCGACCGGAGTGTATATCAAAGGGGAACTATCGCGAAAACGAAAATTTAAATATAAGCTTCATCATACCGAAATAAGGAACTTTATAAATATAATCAATTAAATATTCTGCATAATTTCTGAAATAATCAAGTTTATCTTTACTATTCCTCTCTCAGCATCTGTTTCTCTTTATTCTCTCTTTACGCGGCAATTGGGTGTCGGATAGTCATTGACAGTTCCGCTCCTTTTGCCTTGAAGATGTATCAAGAGTTCATTCTATTAACCGATTCCAGTACAACCACAATCGAACACAATAACTGACTTTTGCACAAATCCTGCATGTAGAGAGACATGGTGTCTGGTGTTTTTAATAGTGAGCTCTAATACAGCTTCTATGTCAATGAGTATCTGACACCCAACTGCTGCATGAAGACGGAATGAAGAAAAACAGATGCCCACACGGGGATAGTGAACATGAACTTGATTATTTCAGAAATGATTGTATTGTTGCAAATATGAAAAATAACTTTATACCAACCATATGTTTCACACTCACTTTATAAACTAAACATTCATCCCCTGCAGGTGTAATTTTTTTTTTTTTTTTTTTTTTTAGAAAAGAGTATACACCTTTAATTTCTAGGCCAAAAAGTATTGCTGTGAAACTCTGGCCAAGGCAGGCTTGATGTTTCCACATAAGAGCAAAAGCAAAAACGCTGGGGCGTGTAATGTGTGTTTATAAACTCCGAGTCAAGCCCTTGAGCTGATACAGAGTGAATGCTGTTCTTGTTAGGCCCTAATCATTATGCTCGGCGTGCAATTTGTTGGCAGAAGCTAAGGAAGACGGGTGATGATCCTGATCATGCTTTGCCAGGTGGCAAAGCAGCTGCATGCGATCACGTGTGCCAGTAGGCACGGGGGGAGGAACTTACCTGTCTGGGCTGAAAGCCAGTAGGAATGTAGAACGCGGGCTGTCGGGAAGCTCCACCTTCTGCAAGACAAAAGACTTGGCAAGGTCACAGGTTTGGAAATAAACAAGGCAGAAACACAAGCAATGCCCTAACGCACCAGTGAATGGACAATAAGCCTTTGGAGAGCTTTTACCCACCAGAGTTCAACTGTATGCCTGCTGACAAACTGCAAAGGAATGGGCACAAGTGCAATATGATTTTAACTAGTGTGTAGGTTACATAACCAAAATAATTAATGCGTGCCTGACATTACATACAGAAGTATAATTATTAGGGGATGGTATAGCAGATCTAAAGCAATCAACCAAATTCGGATGAACTGATTCGGTCATAACACATGCCTAGTGAGACCCAATGGAAGAGGATGGCATCAACATGCCAAAAGGGCTCTTGCCTGATGAGATTCTCTTAGTGCAAGAGATATTTGGCACATTTTCATACAGATATGCCTAACAACAGAACAAGGTAACATAACTGCCTATGGGTGGTCTCACACTCAAAGATTCAGGGAGATTTAGTTGTTCAACAAGAAATCTCCCCAAATCTTGAGTGTGTTACCACCCTTACACAATATAACAGTTGCCTGGTAGATCTAACAAAAGCACTCTATGGTAAAACCCAGGTCCCACTGTGACACATTCAGTTACATTCAGTAGGAGAAACAACAGCCAGAAAGAAGCTTCATCCTAAAGTGCTGGCTCTTTCTGAAAGCACATGACCTGACATGGCACCAAACCACCAATATTAGAACTTTTTTTTTTTTAAATACACTTGCTATTTCAGGAAAGACATTTTATAATGTAGAGTGAATTATTTGCAGTGTAAACAGTGTAATTTTTAAATAAAAACTACACTATACACAGAATCCCTTTAACCCATATAAATAATAATGTAAAACTTGCATCTCATGTCTTAGTCAAGGTAAATGTCCTGAGGCTGCTCTCCAAAAATCATAGGCCTTTTTTGGCATTGGTTGCACTCGTCACCCTCTAATACAACTAGTGTGCCCATAAAACATTCTGTTTAAAGGTTAATTCAACCCTACATTTAAAAAAACCCTATCCCCCATCCATACAAAACCCACCTGCCTCCAGCCTAAGTGATATTCAGGGCAAAAGCCCCTAAGTCCATAACTACTCCTCCATGCAGATTCAGGCATTGGACTTCACAGGAGCTATCTTCAGCCACTTCTGTAATGTACGGAATGAGACCGGCGTTTTGGTGCATGCAGAGTTGGAGCAACCTTCCGCTTCACCGCATATGCACGGAAACTCACGAAAATTGCAGAAGCACTGGTGTCATTCCAAAGATTACAGAAGCAGCTGAAGATGGTGCCAGTTAAGTCCAATGATCTGACTTCGGGGCATTTGCCCGGGGAATCACAAAAGCTGGCCATAGATGCAAAGATCCGCTTGTTTGGTGACGTCAGACGATATGCCACTAACTGGCAGGGCTATATCAGGTTGATCCAAACGTTCCGGCCTATGGCCGAATGAGCGGATTACGAAAGAAAATCCAACCGCCCCGATCGATATTGTGTCCAGATATCGGTCCGGAAGACCGTCGGAAGCCCCCATACACGGGCAGACAAGCTGTCAAATCGGTCTAAACTACCAATATCGGCAGCTTTATCTGCTCGTGTATGGCCACCTTTAGGCTGGGAGGAGGAGAAGGGAGCCGGGTCTTGGTGGGGATGGGGGGGTAGGGTTTTTTTAAATTTAGGGTTGAATTCTTCTTTAAGGTTTTCAATACAAGATAATGACTGGCTTTTCCAGGAGGTAAAACGATTTATAGACTGAAACCAGAACAATAAAGATCTAGGAAAAGGCTGAGCATAAAACCCCTTTATAAAAACAAAAGTTATATTATATTGCATCATTCTTATTGTAGTAAATAATTCAGCAATGCATGGGTAGTGTATGTGTGTGGTACAGCTATTCTTACACTTCTCACCTTGCCCTCCCATTTCATAAACCGGGTCTTATCCTCCACCAGGCATTGCAGAAGACGTTGGGCTCCCTGAGCTTGCAATCCTCTCTCCCGTCCAGCCAGGATCCGGACTGCATTCTTCTCAGGCGCTACCTTCATGTCACCACCAGTGCCGTCACAGCAAGCTCTTGGAACTAGGCGCAGGAGCGGACATCCAGGAGCAGGCAGACTTCATGGAAGCCTAGTGCACAGGGAAAAGAAAGAAGCAAGAAATGTTACTGTTTTTAGAACATTTTGTCCTTATCAGGCTGTTAACTCCTCTACAGACACCCCTCAAATTAACCCACATCAACATTCTGTGTACAGGAGGAAAAATTGTGTAGTTTAAGTGCAAGATAATGCAGTGACGTTAAATGGGTGGTTCCCAGTTCTAGGCAACTTCTAGATTTGTCTTAAATATTTCTTTTTTAGTTAATAGTTTTAATTATTTGCCTTCTTTCCAGCTTTCAAATGGGGGCCACTTATTCAAATTGATCCATGGTGCTAAGGTAACTTGGACCCTAGCAACCAGATTGCTGAAATTACAAACTGGAGAGCTGCTGAATAAAAAGCCAAATAACTCAGAAACCATAAAAAATACAAAAAGAAAACCAATTGCAAATTGTCTCAGAGTATCATTTTCTACATCATACTAACAGTTAATTTAGCTGAAATGGCACTCAATGGGGACAAAGCCAACCTTTCATTAAGCTGTGTTGGGAGGCAAATGTTGCCTCAATAAAGGCAGGAACACAAGCATCTTTTTGCCCTCTCCCCTCAAATAAAAAAATGGCAAAATTGGCATCTAAAGCTCCAACTAAACTTTCCCCCATTGGAATAGATATCATCTGGTTATTTAAGACAAGGCCCAGTAAATTCCAATGCAAGACACTACACTTGCATTCCCTAGTGCAGGATGCACCAACAAATGAAAGGAAAATATATATAAAAGTACGAGCTGTAATGGGTGATTACTTAATTATATGTGTGACCTGAAAACTGCATATTCCCTTTTGTTTTGTTGTTTTTGTTAATAAAATAATTTTGTTTGTTTGTTTGTTTTGAAAATAAAAATCTACCTTAAAAAAAAAAAAACTTTCCCCCAAAAATGAGCTAATTTATATAATAATTCCACAGGAATAAAAAGAGGGTGTTCACCTTTAAATGAATTTATAGTATGATGTAGAGAGTGATATTCTGAGACAAACTGCAACTGTTTTTTGACACATTTAGCTTTTTTATTCAGCAGCTCTCCAGTTTGCCATTTCAGTCATCTGGATGCGAAGGCCCAAATTCCCCTAGCAACCATGCATTGATTTGAATAATGCATTGATTTGAATAATATGAATAATGGAGGCCTGAATATAAAGATAAGGAATAAAAAAACAAACAAGCAAAACAAAAGAACAATAATACATGTGTAGCCTTACAGAGCATTTGTTTTTTAGATGGGGTCAGTGACCCCCATTTGAAAGCCATTCGATAACTTATTAAAAGTTAATGTAAAAGTGAACTACCCCTTTAACTAATTATAGGAAGATGCAGACATACTTTTCTCTCTTCCACTTTAAGGATTCGGGAGTAATGTATTCTACACTGGCAAGTGGCTCCGTCTAATTGCCATGGACCAACCCATGCAGTTGCATCTTCTCCATGAACCTTTAGGCACACTTACCCTGTAACGGAACAGTTCAGTGTAAAATGAAAAAAAAACTGGGTAAATAGATAGCCGTGCAAAATAAAAAAATATTTCTAATATAGTTAGTTAGCCAAAAATGTAATGTATGAAGTCTGGAGTGAGTGGATGTGTAACAGAACAGAACACTACTTCCTGCTTTTCAGCTCTCTAACTCCATGTTAGTCGGTGACTGGAAGGGGGGCCACATGGGACATAACTGTTCAGTGAGTTTGCAATTGATCCTCAGCATTCAGCTCAGATTCAAAAGCAACAGTTATGTCCCATGCGGCTTCCCCCTCAAGTTTCTGATTGGTTACTGCCTGGTAACCAATCCATGGAAAGCAAGAGAGCTGAAAAGCAGGAAGTAGTGTTCTGTTACACATCCAATCACTCCAGCCTTTATACATTACATTTTTGGCTAACTATATTAGAAACATTTTTTTTTTATTTTGCAAGGGCTAACTATTTACCCAGTTTTATTTTTACACCGAACACTTCCGTTAAGCCTGATGAATATCCATAGAATGCGAACAAAAAAAAACACAAAGGCAAAGATAAGAGATGAATCCAAGATTCCACCAAACTGGAACCTTTTTCATAGGCCAAACCAAATTCGGACCCTTAAAATCACACGACAACAGAAGATGGCATTTTTTTTCTCACGTCCTCTGGGACGTGTAAATGGGT
Source organism: Xenopus borealis (assembly GCA_024363595.1). NCBI lineage: Eukaryota > Metazoa > Chordata > Amphibia > Anura > Pipidae > Xenopus > Xenopus borealis. Next base: position 6,722,426 of record CM044437.1, on the reverse strand, counting down.
TTGGCGTTGGATTTGGAATTTTTGGTTCAGCAGTTCATAAATTTAAAGTCACGCAATTTTAAGACTTTGGATTCGACGCAGGTGAACACTTTGGATGCCAAACTGAATGCTGGATTCAACACATCTCTTCTAACAAGAGGAATATATTTGGTTGAGGCGCCATGTTTTGCCTTGAAAACAGCTCAACCACAAAGTGGCCGAGGGCTGCAGATTACAGATGTCCGACTGTCAGTCTTCTATTTTTTGTACCTACTTCTCCCTGGACAGAAATCAGTGTAACTCATGGCGCTTTTAAGGTTATTGACACTGGCAGATTCGGGGGGGGGGAGATTTAGTCGCCCGAACTGTCTTTGCGTCTCTTCCCTTCCTGTATAAAGAAGAGTCGCCTGTGCACTTGGCACTATGTTGTCTGAAGTTACCTCACGAGGAAACTTCGGAAAATGAAGCGCTGTGTGTGCTTAGCGCAGACAACGCTTCATTATACATGAAGGGAAGACATGAGAAGGCAGTTCGGGAGATTGCACTACGAGAAGATAGCGGGACTAAACTTCAGGAAGACATGGTAACTATAAGCAGCACAGAGAAAGTACAAGCACTTGAGATAACAGCTCAGATACATGAAATCTAGGAAACAACAGCACAGAGGAAATGGTCAGGCCATCTAACTAATGTTTAACCACAATAACAT
>CM044437.1:6613624-6626443 GCA_024363595.1 Xenopus borealis | reverse complement strand
AGACACCATCTCTCCCTACTATACCTGCTATCCCACAGTCACACTCCCATCCCAGATACTGTTATCCCCACTGTTACTATAGGCACTGCTACTTTAAAAGGTACAAAAGTCTCAATCGTGTCTTCTGCTTCTCTATTCTCTTGCAACTACAAATACAGTAACTTCATGTCTCCCATTCTACACTGTACACATTATATATGGATGTTGGGGGTGTTTAAATGGATACATGTTGGTTGCTACTGCTAAATCAATTCTCCCCATTGCAGAATATCTTTTGGACCAAATACAAAGGTGAGTTAATCTGAATATTTTCCTATCTTCCTCTTAGTTGGTTTCCCGCTTCTGCTTGTTGATTCATGGTGACTCACGGTTCAGAGGTCAGTAGTAGGGAGGTGACAGCAATATGTCAGGGGCAGAGCTGAGGACATTGGTGTGGGACAGGGATCTGCAACCTTGGCTCTCCAGCTGTTAAGGAACTACAAGTCCCACAATGCAATGATGGAGTCTGTTATAATTCATAAAGGCAAATGCATTGTGGGACTTGTAGTTCCTTAACAACTGGAGAGACTTCAAGTCCCACAATGCAATGATGGTCTGTTATAATTCATAAAGGCAAATGCATTGTGGGACTTGTAGTTCCTTAACAGCTGGAGAGCCAAGGTTGCAGATCCCTGGTGTGGGATGATGTTTAGATGTGCACATCAGGGGATGGCGCTACGACATAGAAGCCCATGTAAAAAGTGCAATGGATGATTCAGGTGGCAACCCTAGCCTGGGTGTCACTGGACAAGATGATCCCAGACTCTGGTCATGGCCTAAAAACTTCCATATTTGTAATAGTGGAAGGTATACAGTGTAGATTGTGGTTATGGAAGGTTAAGGTGACTTAATGTGACTTGCATGAAAAATGTCATCTTGTACATAGGCAGGTCGTGCTGTTTAAGAAAAGCCCTCAAGAGCTGCTCTGTGGGGCCAGTTTGTTGAGTGATCATTGGGTGCTGACTGCCGCCCACTGCATCTTCTATCCCCCCTGGGATAAGAACTTCACCACTGATGACATCCTGGTGCGGATTGGCAAACACCACGGAACAAAGTAAGTACATCATTTATTTCTATTTTAGCAGGCGTCTACACCAGTGATCCCCAACCAGTGGCTTGTGAGCAACATGCCGCTCTTTAACCCATTAGATTTTGCTCCCAGTGGCCTCAACGTAGGTGCTTTTTTTTTTTTTATTCCAGGAAAGTTTTGGTTGCATAAAAACCAAGTGCACTGCAGGCTGCCAGTTCATATAGGGGCTACCAATAGCCAATCACAGCCTTTATTTGCCACAGCAGGAACTGTTTGCACGCTTATGTTGCTCTCCAACTTCTTTTACATTTCAATGTGGCTCATGGGTAAAAAAAAAAAAAAAAAAGGTTGGGGGACCTTGGTCTACACTAATGGATGATTACATGACTGAGAATAATGAACTTGTAACATTCCTTTTAACGTATAGATATTTTTACCTACATCCAGGTATGAGAGAGCAACAGAGAGGATAGCACAGCTTGAACGCATTATTGTTCATCCCAAAAACAACTGGAAGCAGAACCTTGACAGGGACATTGCTCTTATCCAACTCAAGCGACCGGTGGCTTTACGCAAATATATCCACCCTGTGTGCCTACCCACCAAGGACATTGTGGTGAAGTAAGGAAATTGTTAAATGTTACTCAAAGGTTCCCCTCTAACAATAACTTATGTTATGGGTAGGTCTGGAGGACAAGAAGATGGACTGGAGATAAATCCTAGTCAACATGGCTTGTTCCTCATACATGAATAAAGAGGCATTAGAAGAAGATGTCCAGGTGATTTGGGGGATACACCTTCTATTTCAACTTTGCTTCACCATACTATGCCCAAATATTCCACCATAGCCCTAAGCTGTAGTCCCCAGCCCTCAAAAGCTAAGATAGCTAGGACGATAGTCAACCAACAAACTTACCTTCCCATGGTCCAAATTCAGACAAGAGCCTTGGTTTTGACATCCCAACCATATCTTACCACCAAAGTGGTTTTTAAACTTCAGTGACCTAAGCACTTTGCTATTGGTCTTCTTCGTGAGATGATCCCATCTATAGCATTTGTTCCTACTGCCATTGGGTGTGTTGTGTCTTCCACTGGTGTACATGACCATGCCAGGCACTGAAGTCATGTGTTGCTTTGGACTGTAAAACCAAGTGCCTGAGATTTCAACAGCTAAAATCTGTACCTCCTGCAACTGTCTGAAGACTCCTTGCAGCTGGATACAAGGGCCGGGTTACAGGTAGGGGGAATCTCCAAGAGAACTGGAGTGCTGGGGCACAAAACCTTCCACAGACCTTACAGCAGATAAACCTCCCCATTGTGGATCAGGAAACCTACAAGTCCTCCACCAAGATCAAAATCACAGATAACATGTTCTGCGCAGGTGGGTGCAACAGGGTGGGCTTACTTATCATAGCAAGTTACTCTAGGGGGCACAGTAAAGAGCAGCTCACAAGGCGAAGGCTACTAATGCATCTTCTTTGAAACCATTCCTTTTACAGGGTACAGTCCGGAGGACAGCAAGAGGGGAGATGCATGTGAAGGAGATAGCGGAGGTCCATTTGTCATGAAGGTAATGATATTAGAGATGACACGTGACCAGTAAATGCTACCTGCTACTGGTTGCTCCTGGGCAAACTTAGTCTCTTTTATTATATAACTCCATTACCCCACAATATGGTTTGGCTCACCAATTCTGCATCAAGGGCTGCTTCTGCAATGAAACATGGTGCTCCTCAAGGGTTGGCAAATATCCAGCCACAGCAGAGGCTACATGTTCTCCCACAGAGGTCGTGAAACCACCATTTGCCCTAGTAGGAGCAAATGGAGGAAAACTGGAAAGCTGGGTCTGTCAACTAAGGAGGCAGAATGACACAAATTGCCCCGTTCAGTGGGATCTCTTAATGACTGCTAGGTGAAAGTCTTTTTTTTTTTATTGGCCTAAAGAAAATGCTTTCCCCACTCTAGTTTTAGTAAAGTATAACTTTTTTTTATTGTGTTATTATTTACAAGGAAGACGCTTATAAAGAGCATTCTGTTGCCCCAGAAGAGGTTGGCATGGTATGCAACCAGTCAGGAATGGCCACAAATGCCACTTACCACAGCAAGAACAACTTTAGGCTTGTAACCATCTAAATATTCCGTATACTAAGCATAGTTCTGCAGGAACAGCCCCTTAAATTAGCTCATAGTCTGTACAGAGAGACCCCATATACCCATGCCATCATATGGAAGCTCTTGTACCAAGCACAATTCAGCAGGAACAGTCCCTAAGTTTGCTATTAGTCTGTACAGAGAGATCCCATAAAACTATGGAGCCTTCATATTCGCCTGTACTAAGCACAATTCAGCAGGAACAGTCCCTAAGTTTGCTCATAGTCTGTACAGAGAGATCCCATAAAACTATGTCACATAGGTATTCCCTGTACTAAGCACAATTCAGAACTGGGCCGGTTAGAAATTCTCTGGTTGCAGACTAAGCAGATGGAGCCCATATGCTGGATAAAACTGTTAGATAGGACTCTGAGCAGACGAGTAATGAGTCCATTACACAGACCAAGTCAAAAGTCAGGGCAGGTGACACAAAGAGCAGAGTCCAATAAGAGGCCTGTTATCAAGGCAGGCAGCAAACAAAGACAAAGTCCAGTAAAACAAGCAAAGTTCAGACCCAGGGAATCTACAGCTGAGGAACAAGATGCACAGCGGCTCATAAATCTGACCATACCTAAATAATGTAGCACAAATCAGCATGCAAGGCATTGTGGGAACTGGAGCCTTGGTTGGGAAAGAGCTGGCTTCTGCTACATTATTTCAATAGTCAGAACAAGCAGTTCAGAGCATAGCAAGTGTCAGACATGTGCAGCTTTCAAAAGCAGTTCCTTTTACAAATGTAAAACGTGGCATAATTGTACAGTACTGGGATGTCGCCTGGAATTAGTTTTTCTTTCAATAAAGAAGATTTTGCGATAACAGAGATGCTGTTTTAACCAGTTTATTACACCTTCTCCCGTTGTTCTCTTTCTACAGGATCCAGACACAGGCCGTTGGATCCAACTGGGAATTGTATCATGGGGGGAAGGTTGTGACAGAAAATACGGCTTTTATGTCCTTGTGCATCGTCTGAGGAAGTGGCTTATGAAGACTATAGAGAAGTTTGGTAGCTCGTGACATGGGAAAAGCCAGTAAGGAATCTCTCAATCCCCAAATCCAACCTCCCATTCCATCTGGTTCCTCATACATCCATCTCTAGACACTACACACCAGAGCAGATTTGTTTTATATTTCATTTGAAATTCCCAGCTGTCCCTGGTCATGTGACTTGTGCTCTGATAAACTTCACTCTTTACTGCAAGTTGGAGTGTTACCACCTTCTCCCTCCCCCCAGCAACCTATCATAACAATGGGAAGGTAACCAGATAACCGCTCCCTAACACAAGATAACAGCTGCCTGGTAGATCTCAGTAGTGAAAACTCATGTCCCACTGCGTTCCATTGAGAATAAAACAGCCTGCCAGAAAGCAGTTCCCTCCTAAAGTGCTGGCACAAGTCACATGACCTGGGCAGCTGGGACGTTGATAAAATGTCTAGCCCCATTTCAGATTTCAAAACTGAATGAATAAATGAATGAATGAATAAATAAATAAATAAATAAATAAATAAATAAATAAATAAATATATATATATATATATATATATATATATATATATAAAAAATCTGTTTGCTCTTTTTAGTAATGGACTTCAGTGCAGATGTTAACTGATGCATCATGTTTTCCTATGACAGTATCCCTTTAAATTCATTAATCACACAAAGAAACTCACCTATATTATAAAAAACGAAATTTTCCTACTATATTCAGTGCACTGGGAGACATCGGTCGGCTTGTCAATTGGACTGGCCGGAAAATTTTGATTGAACGCCTGTGAAGGCACCAGAATATCGCCCATTGTTAGTGCGGAATAGTCAGATACAGGTAGAATTCTATTGTTTCTATCTGTATATTGAATGATTCGGCTCTACATCTGGGTATTGAAACTAAATCTTTCTTGGAAATCTCTTTTCCAGGAAAGATTGTAATGTCTATGGTCAGCTTTACATGATAGCTTTAGCAGATACTCGCACACGACTTCCAAATGCAACTCAAGCTGCTGCGCCTCATAATCGGCCTTTTACTTAAAAACGAACATCGTCTTGATGGTGAAATACCCAGAACAAAATAAAAAAAGGGTCCTGCATCATTTACACAGTACTCACTATTTTAAACTTTATTTACAAAAAAAAAAAAAAAAAAAGTCTTCATGCCATGCTGTACGATTCCATACAGAATCAGCAATCCACTGCTTTATGTTAAATTAAAAGCATGTTAAACAGCCACAGAGATACAAATATAAGAGCCATGAGAAAGAACAATTAAAACCAGACCAAAAAAAAAAAAAAGAATTTCAGAATTGAAGGAAGGGAAGCGGAAACGACAGACAATTCTGTACACTAACACACCTAGGGAGTTAGAACAGCAATATATGTACAAAAGAAAAAAAAAAAAACAGCCACAGTAAATTTGTCGTTCTCCCTCCTCCAAGAGGAAAGAGTTGCACAGTTATGATACATAAAACAATAGTTTACATTAGGCCTAGATAACAGCCACTCTGCCGGCAATAGGATTCCTATACGGGGCCTTGAGTAATAAGAGGACAACAGCCAGAGGTTATTGGCAAGCTATTATTATTTCCGGCTACTTTTTATCCTTTCCAGTCTCTTTTTCAAGTCGTCAATGTTTGTTGAAGAGATGGAGGATGAGGTGGTTGTGCTAGAGTGTGTCTGGTTGGAGTCGAGTTCAACGTGCTGAAATTGTTCCCGTGACTCTCGGAGTTGGGAGAGCTTGCTGTGTAGCATGTCTGTGGAGGACACGACGGCAGGAGCAGAAGACTTTGAAAGCAAGGAGGTCAATGGGGGCCTCTCGTCCTGCTGTGGAGGACAGAAGACTAGTTAGAAAATGGAAAAACCCACTAGTGTTTGAATGTACCAATCACCATCCTTTTATAAAACACATAGCTTGCATGAACCAAGCCTATTTTTCCAGGTTGGACATTTTCTGCAGAACCTCAAGCAAGAGTGCATTACCCAAGAAGCAAAAACAAATAAGTCTACTTTGCAGGTCACAAAGCCATACTGGACAGTCAACCAAGAGTGAGAGTAAGCAAAGCATTACCAAGTATATCATCCGAGAGGTTATGAAATAATCCGTTTTGTGTCTCATAATGGGCAGTTGTGCCCCAACAAAGGCTTAGTCTGAAGGCCAGTTAGGACAAGAATGGGAAGAATGACCAACCTGAAGGTCAACCATAGTGACTAGGTATTTGGAATCAAATATTCTTGGAATGATGACTGACAGATAAACCATATATTCCTTTATCTGTACGCCTTTTGTAAACTAAAGATTGGAGCTTCCAGGACACCATCACTTTAGGCTGGTGTCAGAAACATGTCTTAGAGGAGTGAATCTAAAAGCTCTACCACCACGAGTCAGGGGAAAAAAAACAAAACAAAAAAAAAAGCTTCAGAGAACTAAAAAAACACTTATACAGGACATTGTACAGGCCGACGAAAAACGGTCTTATTAACCGTTTTATCTTGTATTTTCAAAGCAAAACATTCAGAATTATAAAGAGATCCAAATAGAGATGAAGCGTTCTCCACTACAAAAAACATTAACGAAGTTTAAAAGTTTAAGCATAAAGCTTCTTGTTGAAAGCTTTGGAAGATACCTTATGGGCGGGGGGCAAAGAGGTCTTCAAAGTCATGTACCAAAATGCTATCTTGTATGCAGCCACCACCAAAGATAGTCAAGAACCAGGCATGACTGGCAATCTGGATATTCTGGCAAATTCTACTAAGGGTTGCACAAAGCAGAACTTTTTACTGCACCTGCAATGGCTTCCTGGGAGTCAGTGTAGTTTGGATCTCACTTCAGGTGATAAAAAATAAAAAAAAGAATGTTTGAAATGTCCTACACGAAGTTCCATAACAGGAACTTTGAAATGAAAGATCTTGCAAGACAAGGCAAACGTCTGATCTTTATCTGCAGAACTGGTGGCACTTCTAATGCTACCACCTATAATGGAATCTGTACTGTAACAGCATTCTATCAAAAATATATTAATAAATGTCCATGGGCAGACTCTACAAATAGGAACTACAGTTGGAAAACAAAAACCTATAAAATGACTTGAGATGGGCACACTATAGTTTGAGGGGATTGCGACTAAGCCACCAAGTTTGGATGATAGGGTTAACTACTGGTCAAAGAAATTTTAAAGTTATATTCCATACCTCAATTAAAACCATTAACTGGATGGACTAAGGAATGCTTTCTCTTTATACAGAATAATAAAAGCCAGAGCCAAAAATGAACAGAACTTCAGCACAAGCCAAAAACAAAAAGCAGAAAATGGGTCATTTCCTTTACCTTGGCATTGTCAAGCCCACATCTCTGGCGCAGAATTTTCAGCCTCTCCAGGTAAACCGAGGGCCCTACTTCCTCCCCATTTGTGTTTGAAACAGGAGGTGCTGTATTAGTCACTGTAGAGATTGGGTTGATCTCTGTCACATGGGTTGATATTCCTGCAGGACACAAGATAAAGTGAACTCCCACCTCTCGCTTCTCCAAGAGAAAGCAATCGTTTTACAGTGATCCCTTCTATTCCGGACACACTATTTGTAGAGTCTTCTACAATCCCAACCATTATGTAACTAAAAACAGAGGACATCCTACAAGCCTGTTCGAATAGTTCACTTCTACAGGTTGCAGGCTTGGCGCATGTCTCACAGGGTCACTTAAACCTGAAGCAGAGCAGTACAAAGTGGTATAGATCGGTGGAGTCTTACCACAGAGTCCCGATTTCTAGTGGTGGAAGATGCACCCCCGTGTAAAATTATAATGGACTAATTGATTAGGCACTGGACTGGGGACTGTAGCCTTTTGAGCAGTTACCTGTGGTTGGGGTGATTCTGGCTTTGCCCTCCCTCTCCATCTCTATGAGCCGGAGGCCCCGCTCCACATAGCTCTGGAAGAACTGTGAGGAATTCTTGAGGAATGGTTTGATGTCTGCATCAGAGTATTTCTTTTTATACTCGTAGAGTTCTGCCAAGCCCTAAAAGGGAGAGACAAAAGGAGAGTCACTTGCAGGTCTTAGAACAACTGTTGGATAAAGTTGCACAATACCAGCTGGTTATCCAACACCCACTCACCTCTTTGGTGTTCTCTTTAGAGCCAATCTTCTTGAACATTTCAGCAAGAAAGTCACTCACGTTTGCTTTTGCCACCTTGTCTTCCTACAGAAACCGAAAACTGCTTTAGTTTGGAAAAGTATCCTACAAGAGCCATTTCAATTTTTGTCCAGCATTGCCCAAAGAATGAGAACAGTGGGGGCCCAAAATGTGCACTTTTACAGTCATCCTTAGAACTTGCAATAGTAAAACAGCAACAAGTGAAGGGATTCTGGAAGGTGGACCAGCAGAATTTACTCCTTAAGGGTCAAAAGAGAAGTTCTAACCAAAAGATAAATCTTCACCTATAACATTCAGTAAACCTAAAGCAGCAGAAGCCACACACAACTATCCATCGCTTTGAAACTTACAATGCGAGATGCTCCCTTCTCAGTCTCCTTGTCATCCTTTGAACCAGTGCTGTCTATGGAGTGCTTCATTACCCTGAGGAGGTGGGCCTCCAACTCAGACTCATGTTTATTCTCAATCATACTCAGGTGGTCCATGATCTAAAAGAGAGAGGGTTTTGCTACAGTCATCTTTAGGTTAGGGCCAGACAGGGCAGAAATCAACCTGCCAAAATCCACAAGCCAATTTCTGCCCCGGACCACTAACCGAAAGAAAGAACCTCAATATTGCATTTTGAGCGGAAATCTGCAGAGTCTTTACATGCTGGAGCAGATAAAACTCTTTCGGGCACAAGCAGACAAGATTCGGCTAGTGGCTGAAATCAGCCTGCGCATTGAGCCAGGTGTATTTATGCTGCTTGTGGCCCTTGCCTAAAAGGGATACATCTGGATTATATAGTGAATAAAGTACCACCTATTGTTAAATAAGGAGTAGGAGTTCCATGACCATATAAAAGTATGAGGCCGAAGGTGGAATGCATTTATACAGGTCATGGAACTCAGAGGTAACTTCTAATATCCTCATATTTTCCAAAAAGTACTTTATAATACACAAATTTTAGGGAGTCATATGACAATTGACATCACTACACACCGTTTAAACGGATGACATCAATAGTCCTATTTCACAAGATATTCATGGCTTTTGCGCATTATTTCTCTAAATCAAAATAGGAAGAAGAATTCCAGCACACACTGAAAAACGTTACACATACACTTGATAAAGGGTATCGACCCGAAACAGATTGTGTAACCACAACCTGGAATAAAAGTCTTGCAGAGAGTCTGCTGGAGTTCCCCTTCCTTTACCACTATAATTTACGGACACAGTGGAGTTGGTGGCACAGAGCAACTTAATTGGAAGCAGAACATTCAATTCCTCATCAGGTGCATGGATCAACAACCCTTTAATTTGGACATGCTCTCTCTATGGAAAATAAAACCCAGCTATATAAAAGGTTAGTTATATCTGGCTATAGTGGTCTGCACATCTGAAGATTAGTGCTTTAGGGAATAACCAATACAATTCACTAACTCAAATCAATTGAAATGATTAGTCACTCTCATTTAGCAGATAAACCGTAAAACCAGTAGGGCAGTCTAAGAGCAGTTTAATTCTTTAGAGTCCTATATACTGGAAGTGGCTGTAATCAGCAGGCCCCAACAGAATGCCAGTCTGCCCCCATTATCTAGTGTATGAATACATTTGTCACTACAAAACCTCACAAAAGGAACAGCCAACCCATTGGGAGCAACAGTTTACAGCATTCATTATCTGCATGAAATGCAGATGCATGCTGGGATTTAAATATTCTTGGAGTGCAAGAAGCTTAGATTCCCTGCTGTAAAACTAGAATATTCCCCATAGTCTTACTTTGGGCCCTTTTAGCTTGCAAAGTGTGTGTAGCAGAGTTTTCAGTGTCCTCATAGGCAGCTCGCTCTTGTGCTGCTTGAGCTTTTCCTTGGGTAGGACCCTCATGAAGTTATGGATGTCCAGCAGAATCCTATCCAGATTGATGTTGTTGATGGCCTCTGGCAGGAGACGAATCATTCGCCAAAGACACTGCAATGACGGCAAAAAGATAAAATTCATGATAAGCAATGCAGGCCAACAGATAGAAATATCCGCTATAACCAATTTGGTTTTGGACTTTTGTCTGATAAAACAAAAACACCAGAGTTTGGCAAGAGAATTTAAAGTTCCACTATAGCCTAAAACTTCCAGCTGAATTACAGATACCTGTGCTATGAAGTAGGAATGCACAGAATCCACATTTTGGGACTCAGCCGAATCCTTCGTGAAAAATTAGGCCAAATACCGAACCAAATTTGCATATGCAAATTAGGGACAGGAAAAGAAAAAGTGGGGAAAAAGCTATTTTTTTTAAACTTAGTTTTGTGACAAAAAAAAAAAAAAAAAAAAAAAAAAAAAAAAGACACACTATTTCCTTTCCCACATCTTATTTACAAATGCAAATTAGGATACGGTCGAATATGAATCCTGCTGAAAGAGGCCGAAACCCAAACTGAATCCTGGATTCAATACATCCTTACTATGAAGACATAATGTTAAAGAGGTTGTCCACCTTTAATTTTTTTTTAGTATGATGTAGTGTGATATCTGAGACAATAGGTTTTCATTTATTATTTGTGGTTTTTGATTTAGCTTTTTCTAAACAGCTCCCCAGTTTGCGATTTCATCAATCTGATTGCTAGGGTCCAGATTACCCTAGCAACCATGCATGGATTTGAAAAAGATTGGAATATGAATAGGAGAGAGACCTGAAAATTAAGAGTAGTAATAAGCAGCAACAACAAATGTGTAGCCTTACAAAGCATTGCTTTTTAGATGGGGCCCCCATTTGCATTCTCCTCCTAACTCTCTACAGCTTTCAAATTAAAAAAAACAGACATAATGAAGGATAATTGAAAAGTTGCTTAGAATGAGCTGTTCTAGAACATATGGACATTTAACTTATAGGTGACCCCCCCCACCCCCTTAGGTTTTGAGCAGAGTATTGTAAGGCTGTATAAAAGTTGCACAATGCCTGGTTGTTAGGCTGTGCTTTTGCGGATTTCGTAGTGTAGATATTACACAAATTCTATACAAGGAAAATGTTCATCATAAATTCAATAAACATTGGAAGCTCAGGTAAGCCTGAAACCAACATCTACATAGGAACCAGGGAACCAAGCCAAGTAAAATTTTCATACAGCTTTAAACATGAAGACTAAGAGACCAATAAACAAGTCATCTACTAAAATAACAGGAGACCACCTTACCTTCATAACCAGCTCAGAGAAATTGGGGGAGCTTGATGTAGCAAGAAGGCTATCCTGGAGCAGCATAAGCAGAGCACTGCAGAGACAGAGGTTGTGTAAGTTTGTTTTAATTCAGGCATGGTTATTTAGATATCAGCACAAGAGTCAACAATGAGTTACAGTATAATGCACATCTTCCAGAGTATAAGGGTAGAATCTTTACAGATACAAGTTCCCGAAAACAGAGTCCAGCACATTAGTTTAGACCCAGCAGCCGACAATTTGTATATTGAGTAGTTACATAGCCCAATCCCATTTGAGGGGGCCTACCTCTAGCTTTATAAATAAGAGCTTCCAGCTCACAAAAGGTTTTGGACTTCCATTTCCTCGTAATCATTTTCTTAGCCACAAATGAACATTTATTAGAAAATAAAACACTGGTGAAACTTGAGTAAGTCTTTCAATCCCACCCCACACACGTTTTTATGTTTCTAGCGAGTTGTACTTCTAAAATTACATCAAGTGTGTCAAGTACCAGTGACCAAAATGATGAGAGGGCTGTGCATTCCCATAGCATATATACCAGAGAGGCTTGTTCAATGTGGCATCTGGGGCACTCAGAGGAGGCCGAGGGGAATATATGATGTAGCCTTGCAGGGTAAGAATATGTTTACAGTATAGTTGGATAAGTCTATCCCTGTAGTTTAGGGAAACCAACAGGGGAGAGGCCAACAGTTCTTCCCATTCCTCATCTTCAAGTGGACCCATATAGTTTTCCCACTTAGCTTTGAGAACGACCATTGACTCTTTGGAGACTTTGGTATGGAGATGCATGTATATACTGGAAAGAAGGCCCTTTCAGGAGCCTCATAATATTTGCTCTATCAGACTATTCTGGGCTAGAGGGGATAGGAGATTTGCTATTTTGTACATGCAAGCATCTTTTAATTTGTGCTTACTGTAACACTTGGTGGGCCGGCAACTGGATGGAACGCCTCAACTCCTCAAAGGGAATCATTCCACCCTCCCGCCAAACATTTCCTATGTCACCTATCCCATATCCAGTTGGGTTCTAACATGGCCACTCCAGGAAAGCTATGGTTTTTCCATAACGGGGCTTGGTGAGGGATACCCGCACAATTAGTCACCTGAATTGTTTTCAAACAAATCGTCCTCATAGACATAACAGGGTTATGATAGACCATTGTAAAGGGGTGTAATCCTCACCAGCAATATCCTATGCAACTGGTTTAAACGGGTGGTTCACCTTCAAGTTAACTTTTAGTATATCGTAGAAGGGCCAATTCTAAGAAACT
>CM044437.1:6529220-6564600 GCA_024363595.1 Xenopus borealis | reverse complement strand
CATAGGGAGCACCAAGGTGGCGCGAGCAAACGGGACTTCCTGCTTCGACCATTGCTATGGTTACAGTTCGTGACATTCACGTGACTTCCTCTTCTGAGAGCGCGGGAAGGAAGTAAGGCGCTGCTGAGTAACAACGAGGCCTGAGGCGCGAATGGGAGACTAGTAATAGGGTAATATATACTTGTAAGTTTTATTCAACCCTTTCCTTCGAATATTATGAATATAAAAATAGTCTCCCCGAGTAGTTGCCAACAGTGCTGTGTTTGAACTCGTAACAGGGCCTACTTGGTCACTCATAGACCAAGCCCAGCCTAGTGTTCCCATACATTGCATTTAAAGGGTGGTTCACTTTTAATATGTTTTGGAATGGATAATTCACAACAACTTTTCAGCTGGTCTTTGTTAAATTATTTTTTATAGTTTTGTAAGTATACACCTTTTACTTCTGACCCTTCCAGCTTTTAAATGGGGTTCACTGACCCCATCTAAACACAAATGCTCTCTTAGGCTACTTTTTATTGTTCCTCTCTCTCCGATTCATATTCCAGTCTCTTATTCAAATCATTTGGACCCTAGCAACCAGATGAAATTGCAGACTGGAGAGCTGCAGAATAAAAAGCTAAATGACTCTAAAACCACAAATAAAATATTAAAACCAATTTCAAATTGTCTCTGAATATCCCTCTCTTTATGTCATACTAACAGTTCATTTAAAGGAGAATTCAACTCTACATTTAAAAAAAAAAAAAACCCTACCCCTCATTCCCACCAAGACCCCTCCTCCCACTGCGCATTTATTGGCCTGGCCAGTAATACCTACACTTGTCACGAATGTTATTAATAGGGAAGGAAGATACAAATATAGGAAGGACAGTATTTTTATCAAGAAAAGCTGGAAAACCTGATGGTGTCACAAGCAATACTTGTATTATATTCGGCCTTGCTGGCAGGGCTGCTATCACGGGGGCACAGGGGTACTACTGTAACGGGCCTGGGGCTAAATGGGGGGCCTGGCTGTGCTGAACCTTTCGAAATAGCTGGGGCCCCCCCATCTGCCGAAGTCCCGAATAGCTGAAGTGAAGTCCCGAGGCCGCAAAAGGAGACAAAATTGAAGCCCTGAAGCCGACAGATCCGAAGTCATAAAAGGAGCCGAAGTTGAAGTCCTGAATCCACGAGTTCAGTTCTACTCAATGTTATTTTGTTTTATTAAACCCCTGGCCACCAATAGTATTACGTATTAATGTATTTTAATACTCTATAGGCCTCTGCCACCAATGTTTTTAAAAAATGTATTCTCTGGCGCTGTAATGTTTCTTTTTAACTTGTATGGGGGGGGGGCCCCTTGGCGCCAATGTAAAAAAAAAGAAATGGGGGGGCCCTGGCATCAACAATTTTTTTTTTTACTTATAAGAGGGTCTGACTATGAATGATTTTTAAAAAACTTTTATGGGGGGCATCCTGGTCAACAATTTTTTTTTTTTTTTGACTTGGAGGTGGCCCTGACCATCAATGGCTTTTTATAACGTGTTTGTGTGCGGGGGTTTACCGTTTTTAGCGCTGATGTTTATGTTGGTGATGTGTGGGTCAGGTTTTTCCCAATCCGCACCCACCCGCACCTGCACGACTTCCGGCATTCCTTTATAGCCCCGCCTATTACGTCACGAGGGGTGGGGTGAGCTGGTGCGTGGTTATAAAGCCGGCAGTAGAGTATGTGTGAAGTTGGCCTGAACCCGACCCCCGTGACAAAATTATTGCCTTTATGTTTGTACAGGTATGGGATCCGTTATGCGGAAACTTGTTATCCAGAAAGCTCTGACTTATGGAAAGGACCTCTCCCATAGACTCCATTTTATCCATATAATTAAAAAATTTTAAACCGTATTTCCTTTTTCACTGTAATAATAAAAACAGTAATAATGAAACAGTAGCTTGTACTTGATCCCAACTAAGATATAATTAATCCTTATTGGAGGCAAAATAATCTGATTGGGTTCATTTAATGTTTATGATTTTCTACTCCATTTAAGGGATGAAGATCCAAATTACGGAAAGATCCATTATCCGGAATACCCCATTTCCCGAGCATTCTGAATAACCTGTCCCATACCTGCATATACGTATGCACACTCTGCAGCCTGTGCACCAAATAGATTTCACCACTAGGGGGTGCTCCTGCTCTTTGTGATCGTTGATTATCATGGTGTAGCTGTGACTTGAAATCACAGTAACATCGATTGAGTTTATACTTATTTCCCGACTGCTGTATTTGTTTTTTTTTTTTTTATATGTTCATTTTCTGTTTGGCACAATCTGTGCTATCATTTGTAAATGGGTTTAAAGGGGTGGTTCATCTTCAAGTTAACTTTTAGTATATTGTAGAAGGGCCAATTCTAAGAAACTTTTCAATTGGTCTTCATTATTTATTTTTCATAGTTTTTTAATTATTTGCAATTTTCTTCTGTTTCTTTGCAGCTTTCAAATGGGGGTCACTGACACCATCTAAAAACAAATGCTCTGTAAGGCTACAAATGTATTGTTATTGTTACTTTTTATTACTTATCATTCTATTCAGTCCATCTCCTATTCATATTCCAGTTTCTTATTCAAATCAATGCAGGGTTGCTAGGGTAATTTGTACCCTAGAAACCAAATTGCTGACACTGCAAACTAGAGAGCTGCTGAATAAAAAGCTAAATAACTATAAAACTACAAACAATAAAAAATGAAAACCAATTGCAAATTGTCTCAGAATATCACTCTCTACATTATAATAAAAGTTAACTCAAAGGTGAACCACCGCTTTAAGGGCACCAAATAAAGGAGAATATTATCATTCTTATTAAGAAATGTATATAAAATGCTGCACTATATACACCAGAAGGGTTCATATATCAAATGTACAGGATAAAAACAATACTGACTGATACAGGAGAGGGCCCTGCTCATTGAATTTTACAATCTAAAGTAGAAGTGGGAACGACGCACAAGGCAACACCATTATCAAAGGGAAAAATGGAGCTTGTCAGAGTTCACCAGAGCGGCTCTTGTGTATTATAAAACCCGAAAACTACAAATCTCTGGGCATAGGGATTTCGCATCAACGTCCTAAAAAAGTGCAACACAAATGCAGGCTTCAAATGTGTTACCCAGCATGCCACATGATTCTTCATCCCGGCAGGTTTGTATCCACAGTGATTGAGATCAAGACCTATTTTTTTCTGTTTTCAGAATGTGTCCCCTATTCTCATGCTACCGATAATGCTAAGTATGATGCCATTCATTTCAGCTGCAAGTAGGGATGCACCGAATCCAGGATTCGGTTCGGGATTCGGTCAGGATTCAGGCTTTTTTTTAATCAGGATTTGGAATTGGCCAAATCTTTCTGCCCTGCTGAACCGAATCCTAATTTGCATAGCGGGGAGGGAAATCGCATAATGATTTCCCCTTCCCACAATTAATTAGGATTTGGTTCAGTATTAGGCTGATTCTTTCACGAGGGATTCAGGGGTTCGGACAAATCCAAAATAGCGGATTTGGTGCATCCCTGGCTGCAAGAAAGAACGCATGTAGAAATGTACCCCACAATTTCATGGATTGGGGCGAAATCAATAAACCGAAGAATTGACAAGATGACTCTAGTATGGTATGCCGTAATCTGCGGGCCCTGCCTAATTTGGGTCTGTTAAGCCTCTTATTGTTTAGAGGAAGGAATGCTGGCCACACACACAAAACAATAGCACAAAGCTTAAATAGTAGGCTTTACTTTGAGCAAGGCTCTCCCACCCCCAATCCTTACCTCTTTTAATGGACCAAAGCAAAAAGGTGGAATAAGAAACATGCAGCCAAATTATTATTTTATGTTAGAAACAGTTTTATGTATGACTTATTAACTAATTAATTATCATGTACCCCCCCCCCAAATAAAAACACTGCAGTGCCATCAGCACATAAAAGCCCCCACACCATGCCTTCCACTGTGTATTAGGAGAGGTCCTTGTTAAGCTGGACATACTCAGATCTGCTTGTTTGGCAAGTAATCAGATCTGAACTTGATTAAAGGAGAACTAAACCTCCCCTAGTGACAACAGCCCTCCCTTAGCTACCTTCCATCACTCACGTCTCTCTCCCCGCAAAGTGTATTAGACAGGTGCACCTGCAGTTGATTCCTGACTAGGCCCGACTGCACATACTCCCGCAGGCTGGGTGGGCACATTTATCAAAGCTCGAATTTCAAATAACTCGAATTTATTAAATTTCGGTGAATATGATCGACCCAGAAATTTGAATCCAGTTGTAGAAACTCAATTCGAGTTTTTTCTCAGAAAAAAAACTTGAATGTCAGGAAGGCTGCAAACAACAGAGAATTGATCCCAGGATGCCTCCCATAGACTAAAACAGCAATTCGGACAGTTTTAGTTGGCAAACAGTCTAATTTGAGTTCTTAAAGGAGAACCAAATCTGTAAGGAAAAAAAACCCTCCCCTGTATAGACCCCCCCCGGGCAAATGCCCCAAATCTTTTACTTACCCCTCCTGCAGATTCTTGCCTCTGGAGTTTACGGCAGCCTTTTGCTTTCTTCGGTCTTCTTCGTAAGTTTTGGTGCAGTTGAAGGAGATTTCTGGACCCGAACCACTGCGCAAGCTCTGAAAGCTGTGAACTCCCGTGGCAAGAATCTGCAGGACGGGTAAGTAAAAAATTAGGGTCATTTGCCCGGGGTGCTATTCTGCATTTTAGGCTCAGGGTTTTTTTTCAGGGGCACGTTTCTGTCTAATACACAGTGTGGAGAGGAGGAGTTAAGAGGGTCTGCTATTATTAGGGAGGGTTTAGTTCCCCTTTAAGCCACCAACCGGCCAAGCCATATTGGGATGATGTGCTCATTCTATCACCAGGTCAATAGTAGACGGAAAATTCGGCTTTAAGTGCCACCTTCAGGCTGGCCCAGCCCATGATGCCCCAGCCCCATTGATTTTCTTTGCACTGGAGTAGATTTGAGCAGGGGAGTGCTCATCTCAAGTGCAGATAATGCAACAGAAGATACTACGCTTGAAGAGACAAAATTCTGATTTAAATATTGTTTGGATAAAATAATTGTATCATAATGGGGGTAGACTGCAGTGGTCCTCAAACTTGGCCCTCCAGCTGTTAAGAAACTACAAGTCCCACAATGCATTTGCCTGACTGTATCTGTCAGACTCCATCATTGCATTGTGGGACTTGTAGTTCCTTAACAGCTGGAGGGCCAAGTTTGAGGACCAGTGGGGTAGAGGATCACATAAACCTGCGATGCAGTTCTAACCCAACAGGATTTTTAAAACCTGCCTGATTAGGAGGCCGTGGGAAAGGCCCAGTAGGCAGCCAACTTGGTCTGAAGGGTCCAAATCAGGCTGCGTATGGTCCGCTTTATTGTACAGCAGAATACGAGTTCATTGTTTATTGCACATTCTATGTAGGAAGCAGTGTTTTTCACTAATTACATTTTGCCTTGAGCCCTTTGGTGCTGAAAAAAATGTCCTCTACATGTCAATACTTGGTGCTTTTGTGTTTTCCCTGACGCGTTTAAAGGTGGCTCTACATTGTACAATTACTTTTACAAAATAATTGCAAGTCCTTTTATCTGCCCGAACCCTCCCAAGATGGTGTCCTCAGATTACAGGATCATATATCTGTGTGTTTTATCTTGCCGTGGCCTCAACTCGGAGCTAAACGCTCAGCAAGTGGATATCTTAAATGCTCAACTGGCTTCCTTAATCTGCCGTAGCTATGCGGTGCATTGTGAGGATAAAGGAGAACTAAAAGGCACCTTACAAAAGGCATTAGCACCAGGTATTTGTCAAATCACCTGGATGACTTCTTTTGGGGATTACACAGCCAGAAGTGACAACCCTCTCACTGCTTTGAAGAGCAAGTGCTAGGAGAGCAGGACACTGGCTGAAGAATTTCTTTTTGAAGCTGCTTTCTGCTAACTTGGGTAGGGTTTTTTTGCTGAAAAATTTGCCAAAAAAAAACCATTAGCAGGGACATTGCCAATTTACTAAAAGGACAGGGATTATGTTTAAAAGTTGTAACTGTCACATAAATGTTTTTAACCTTTTGCAGGTAATGCCACATTTTTTTTTAGGGTGGTCTCGTGTTAAGAACAATAGAGGATCTTGTTTTGTCTTTATTTTGTTTCCTTGGACATATACAATAATAAGTGACCACTTAAAGCAATTTCCCCAATACTCAGTAGTCCTATTTATGACCTGTATGTTAAAGTTTTACGAGGAAGAAAGTAATGCTAGTGAAAATTGTGTCCGTGTTGAAGAATTTCCACTAGTTTGCCAGCGTTCATCTCCGGCGACAAAAGTTCTTCAAGGGAGCGAGGACGATATTTTCAGTTTATTTTACAGCCCACCATACCTAGTCGATTGGATCTAACAAAGCACCAGTAACCCTAAGGTTTTTTTTTTTTTGTTTTTTTTTACTTCAAATCTGAATTCATCTCTTATTTTATTTAAAAAAAACTCCCATGGCCAATTTTATCTTCTTTATTAATAAAAACACTCAATTGGATCACAGAAAAACTTGATGAAGCGCTTAAATTTTTCAGGCTTTTTTCCCAAATGACTCAAATTTTTGATGCTTTTTTCCTGCATTTGTTTGCATTGCAGAAAAAGTAAAACATTTTGTGCTAAGCCAAGCACAGACCACAAAAACTTCAAATTGAGATAGGTGCCACTCCCATTGTCTTGTACAGGACCTCGACGGGTCTGAGATGGATTTTCGGATTCGGCATGTTGCAGCATAGCGGTATAATAAACCGGGTTGCTGGGCCCCATGGGTTGCTGTTTCAGGGGTCTCCTTCTGGCTCCCTGCCACGCCCTCTCCGGTTCACATTCTTGTTTTTGCAGCAACCGGAAGATCAGTTTCAGTTCTGCAGGGAGCAGGTATGAGCTGGTGGGGCCCACAGGAGCCAAAGCCCACCAGGTTTTTTCCCAGCCCAGTCCGACCCCGATAAGTCTCAAAAAATCTTTGAGATTTTAACATTCTGATTTTAAAAAATAACCCCCTAACTGTCTATGCAATGTTTTCAAATGTTGAGGAAGTTTGACATTTCTTTTATTCTGCTATGCAAAGGCAGCTCTATACACTTTCATTAAGCTGCAAGACAAACATTTAGCCCTCAAGTCATTTGCACTCTGTTAATTCACTATGATTTTGCTTCCTTGTGAAAGTGGTACCTGCTTCTATCAAGTTTAGGGAAATCATGAATCAGGTACAGGGTTCAAAGTCTTAAACAGAAAGTCCTGATTGCTTTGTAATCAATTTTCCATGATTAGAGGTAATGCAGAAAAGCAACACAATCATCATTATCGTCTCTTTGATCTCCGCTCAGTACCATCTTGTGAAAGTTACGAGGCACCTCTGCTTGGAAGTAAACAGCGATATAAGTAATTCAGGTAGCTGTTGACAGCAATTTCACCTTATAAGCAAGAAGGCTGTGTCCTAGAGCACAACACCATCTCCTCTGTAATTCTTGTTAAGTGTTTTATGGTATAACATTCAAGATCACTTGATCAACCTTAAAGGAACACGCGTTCCTTTTGTTGCTAATACTTCAAGTATACAGTCTTACCAAACAAGGTTGGAAATGTTCTATATTCATCCCTTGTTTTATGATGATTTTGTGTTTAGTCCAAAATCTGAAAATGCTGCAAAACCACTGCTTATCACCATGGTCTGCCATCTTACTACAGCCACATTTAACAGACCTTATCATACTCCTGGTTAATTAACTTCTCATATGGCTTTCGTAAATTCACATGGTGATATGAAGTCATGTTGTAGAAGTTAGTTTCCAGAATAATGGTATTCATCATTGTGAGAAGGATCTAAAGCTGACGCAAAGATCCGATCGTATGAATCCTCGATTCGTACAATTTTCAGATCGTGTGTGGAGTGTCCCAATGTTTCAACTGATCGGAAAGGTTAAAAGATTTCTGTCGGCCGCCGATCATAACTCTAAATGTATTGCCGATCTGACTATTTTCAGTGGGAGACTGTCACCAGCTTTGTTGGACATAAACTTTCATACGATTGCTGTCAGGGCAGTACATCGGCCATTCTTTTACTGCTTTATTTGTTCTGAATGGTTAGTGGCAGGTCGGGAGATGAGGGCGTACGATCAGTAGTTTAATATTGCAGGTAGATCTTTGTGTCTATGGCCAGTTAAGCTGGCCATGCATGCAAAGATATGGTCGTACAAATCAAAGTTTCATACGATTTTTTGGACTGTGTGGGGATCGTCCCAACATTTTTTTTCACCATGGAGATTGGTCCTTTAGTCGATCATACAAGTTAAAGGATTTCTTTCGATGAGAGTTTGTCACTAGGATTTGTTGGGCAAAACTTTCGTATAATTGATGTCACAAATAGAATATCGTCTGATTTGTTCTTTTATTACTTTACTTAATGTGAATGATTAGTAGCAGGTCGGAAGATTGGGACATCCGATCGTTCGTAAAATCAGCGTGTCTATGGCCAGCTCCAGTATTGCAAGTTGACAAACATAACATATTGACCAGTTGATTTGACCTATTTTACAGAAAAGTTTTTAATAAGTTGTTCAACATAAAGGCTGTGTCTTCAAGGAGAACTAAACCCTAAAAATGAATGTGGCTAAAAAGACATGTTTTATAAACTGAACTTCTTGCACCAGCCTTAAGTTTCAGCTTGTCAATAGCAGCAATGATCCAGGATTTTGTCACAGGGGGTCACCATCTTGGACTGTGTCTGTGACACTCACATGCTCAGTGGGCTCTGAGCAGCTGTTGAGAAGCTAAGCTTAGGGGTCGTCGCTAATTATCCAGCAGAAAATGAGGTTCCCCTTTAATATAAGCTGATGCTACAGGGCTGAATATTGAATTCTGATGTTAGTTGAACTGGTTTCTGTGCTGCCATGTAGTAATTATCTGTATTAATTACTAATCATCCTTCTATTGTGACATTTATATTCCTTCTAGATTTCTCGACCCATGCCACTGCCAAGACGATTGCCAGGTGCCAGATGAAGGCTTATAAAGAAACTTTTCCTCTGTCACTTATAATTATGTTTGAACCTAAAAGGTTTATACATCTCCCAAGCCTTTACTGCACAACTGCATAAGACATACAGTATGTGAAAGGGATTAGGCAAATACCACATGTGGGTGGGCAGAAGAAATCAGGAACAAATAAGGAGATGACTTCTGTGACTATATGGAAGAAATAGGTTTTAATGGGAATCAATTTGAGAGCTACTTAAGGGGGATTTGAAGTTTCGTGGGAAGGGATTACTTAGAGTGAGTACTTATGGCGCTTAGACTTGGAGATGAATGATAACATAGTCTGTGTGGGGCTGCCTAGAAAAAAAAATGGGAGATAAAATCACAATATGGTTGATTAGGCCACCTAGGTGCTGAGGACTACATCCATCTTCACTGGATGAGTGTTGGAAAATATTTCAATGCTATGTTTAAGTTTTGAAGGTTGCTATCCCTCCTAGTTCTAAAGATATCTTTACATTAACACTGTAGACCAGAGCTAAAAAGGTACAAGAATGGTGCTCACTTTAAGCTTCTCGTACAAAACACCATCACCAACCAACCTTCATGGATCAGTGCCTTTGTTTTGGGAGACTTCTGGTCAAGCTAGTAAATAGATACAGTATAATTAATGCACAACCCAAAAAAAAGTGATTAATCCTCTGGTAATGCTTTGTAAACTGAAGATTTCCCAGAACTACTTTGCTTTGAGTAGCAATATTTTTGGCACCCCAACCATAGACCACTGTATAGGAAGACTCTGGATGCATGTTCCATTTCATATAGTTTATTTACAAAATTCTACAAAGATGATTCCAAAAGAATATAGAAAACTATAAGCAAATATATACATAAATATATTATGGAATATAAATACAGTAACAAAATAAGCATATGCTTGTATACAATAAATATATAAATAGTGCGTTCGAAACTAAGTGCTTACTGAAAGAAATACTTTTTTCTTTATATACACAGTAACAACTCTACATATACGGGGGTCTACCTACTCATTATATAAGCAAATTAATGTTAGCTGACGTAACACTGTTATATAAAAGCCTTTTCATTTAATAAAAACCTTGTATTTATTTTTTTGTACTTGTTTTCCAGTATTATTTATAACCATTATGTATTAAATTGGGCCTGTGTATCTAATAAGACTAAAAAATTGTGGTTCCGCACACCAAATCCGTTAAAAATTTGATTAACCTTTATTCAATTCATTAAAAGAGGCATGTTAGTACATATTAGTACAAGCCACATGGAACAGCTCGACGCGTTTCGGGCACAGCTGCCCTTAATCATGAGCAGCTGTGCCCGAAACGCGTCGAGCTGTTCCATGTGGCTTGTACTAATATGTACTAACATGCCTCTTTTAATGAATTGAATAAAGGTTAATCGAATTTTTAACGGATTTGGTGTGCGGAACCACAATTTTTCAGCTTTCGCCTATTTCTGTATGGCTTGGGACGCCATGGACTTCCTGCACCCGCTACTTTTACAAGGTCTGCCGACTTTATACTAATGATTCATTTGTGGTGAGTCTGAGCGTTTTTTTCTATTTTATCTAATAAGACTACTTTGATAACAATGGTACTCATGTTTCTGTAAGTGAATTGGATGGAAGCATGCAAGCTGATCTCATGTCTGTCAAGTTGTGAATAAAGCTGGCCATACATATGGACATGCACTCGTTTGGTGAGGTCGCCAAACGAGTTGATCTCTCCCTGATATGCTCACCTTGAGGTGGGTGATATTGAGCTGATCCGATCATGGACCCTAGGGCTCAAAGTTAGTATCCTAACAAGGAGAATATGGGCGGTCAGGTCAAGGACCGCATCAAAGAACCAATGCGATCCAAAGGGATTTTAAAGATGGCCAGATATCGATTGGAGAAGCCCGTTGGAGGGCCCCATACACTGGCCAGTAAACTTCAATCTGTCGACAACTTACAGACTATCTACCCGTGTATGGAGGACTTTAAGATGACCAGATCCACTTGTTTGGCCACATGAGTAGATGTTGGTCTCATTTAGATACCCACATGCTGTTAAAATCAGTCAGATTCAACCATTGGCCCTACAGAGACCTTTCAAATGAGGACTGCATAAACGTGACCATGAGATTTTCAAAACTGACAGATCTATTTGACCAGATATCTGTCAACCAGACATGTCGGTAGGCCTTTACATGGGCCAATAAGTTGCCTACTTGGCCTGGAGGGATTGAGTCTGCAGCTTTTAATGGTCCAGAAGATACGTCTTCGTCTGGAGTTTAATGTTGCTCATTGGTTGTATTTTTGCTCTTCAAGTCCATAAAGGCTCATATCCAGTAGTATTTATCTATTTCATTATTTTACACAATTTTTGCATACGAGGGCCAACTGTCCGCAGATATGTTGGAAATTTTCTGATCCATGCCATTAGAAGCTGACAGACAGTAATGTTGATCATCCTTTATCATATCTGCAGTAGAATGGCCTGTAAACATATTCTCTTCCTTCACCTTCAACTTATTGTTCATAAAGACATTTGTTATTTCTTGTGATAATTCGAAAGATCCATAAGTCCAAGGGTGTCAAGGCTGTCAATGACGCTCTTCGTGTCCATATTGAATGGAAACCTGTAATCATCATCTTCTACATCTCCACTGGGTTCCATGGGCACCCAACTTATCACGGGTAAGAAGTGAGACAGTGGGAGGTAGCCTTTTCCTCTGTATTGTTGCTTATGCTTTTCCTTGCTTAGGGAGACAGCTATGCCGTGTTTCTTTGATTTATACATGTTGTATCCATCAGGAAGAAGCTCCTCTTCGAAAGAACAATCATCCTGGGAGTAACTGTGCTGTAATGCAAAAGAAAGATTTGTTTTACCACCAGTCCTCAAGGCAACAAAAAAAGACAGTGATGTACTTGTTTCAAAATAAAGGGGCCAAATACTAATACACATTCTAAGTTGCAGCTCTGAGTTTGGCAACACTGTATTCATAAGGTATTTTTAGGGGGGGGGGGGCGTAGGCTTCCACCTGCTCCCTAACTGGCATGTCATTCAGACATATAAATTACAGAGTAGGTGCTGTACGTCCGTCCAACGATGCTATGCTCTGCACATAACGCTGGATAAAAAAAAATGAGCAACAAGATTCATCTACACCTTTTCATGCCTTACACTTGCAACAGGAGGCCCCTTTAACTTAAAATCTATTGTCAACTTACAATATATTTAATTTTATATTAGACCAATCAAAATAATTGCTGTTTGGTTGCTATTGATAACTTTGCTGTTCTTTCATATTCCCGAACCAGTTTTAGAGTATTTTCTCCAAAATGAATGGCGATATGGCTAATGAAGATTTTCATTCATTCAGGTCATGGTATATGGTATTTTCTTGGTTGTCATGTGAGTATCTCCGCTGCCTTGTAAATTACATCACTGGAAGCTGCCATTTGGTCTGGTTCTGAGGGTATAGCCAGAATAAGGAGCCATTAAGCACAACAGAGCTGCTGTTTTATTGCCAGAAAGGAAGTATTCCCATAACTGCCGGGAAAGGATACAAACTGAAAGCCAACATAGCCGTTTGTGTCATTGTGTTTTTCTTTCAACTTCCAGGGCACCCCATAACATTCCTGGTAGTCCTTTAAAATATATCTGATTTTCACAAGTGCTTTTAATGGGAGGAGCAACATGGGGGGTACTTTGACTCATTTTGGGCATTGTGATAAAGTGTTGGGGCTGAGTAAGTTACCCCACTAGAGTTCACTATAAGAAACCCTGGATTTTAATGAAGGCTTAGGGAGGCTGAATTTCTTGCACCAAATAGGATGGGGGTATTATATGTGATATATGCACAATGTACACGATGTATACGTGAAATTGTCACTGTATTTATGCTAGAATGTGTTCTTTGGACTTGTATATGGACTTTGCGCTGTTTTCTAAGGTTTTATATATGAAACTACATACACAAGCCGTGTATCCTGTAAGCTGTTCTGAGAAGTATTTTATATTAAATTGCCTCTGCAGTTATCCTGCTATGTATTCTTGGGTATTATTCAACGCTGTAACACTGTATTTATACTATCATGTGCTCTTGGGGCATTAACAGTCCATGTAGAACATGGTTTTAAATAGCCCTTACTCTAACACAAAAATCACCCTCTCTGCCTATGTTTAGAGGGTTCTAAAACTTTTGCTCTTGGGCTCTAAAACTTCTAGTTACCCCGCAGTTGCTCAGTATAAGAACCCTGCTAAAGTTTGTATGGAAACTTTACACAGTGGTGGTATGATCCAGACATCGGTTGCTCCTTGGTTTTATTGAGCTACAGTTCATTCACCCGTTCCGACTGAGCCAAAAATAAACCAGGTATAAAGTTGAAAGGTAAAAAAGCGGTCAAATGGGAACTCTGTTAAAGAAGTGCTGATTCAGTAAAACTGTATGAAAAAAAAATGACCCTTTTTTTTCCTCTCTTTTCAGTAGGAAGATTACGTTATCTTGAGCAGAACTATTTTCTCAGCAAAGGTAAGTGATCTCGTCTGTTGTTCTGCTGCTGTAGCGAACAGAATGTGCATCGTAAAAGTTCAGTATTACCATCTGCAGGTTACATTAGTGTAAAATCACACCTATATAGCACACTGCACTTCATATGGTCTTAAACCACAAGTCCTAGATTTCACTGGTTGGTTCTGACAGATGAAGTTCTACAATATTTAAAGGTCTATAAAACGTGGCAGTATAAGTACAATATCCGTTTCATGTATAATACCCCCATAACTTGTGGCAGGATTAATACACTTCAAATTCCATATATAATGCACCAAGAGCTCATGATAGTATAAATACAGTGTTAGTGACTTGTATAATACCCCATACACATGGCAGGATAAATATAGTGCTAATTCCATATATAATGCCCCCAGAACCCACAGTCTTATAAATAGTGTCACAATTTCATGTACGATACTTTCGTTCCTGTTTGTTCTAGGGAAATACATTGGAGTTGGGGAGACTTAGCCATCCCAAACCTTTATTAAAATGTGTCTAAGGGCTGGTGCAGACAGGGAGATTCGGGGAGTTTCTGGCGATTCTGCGAGGCGACAATCTCCCCGAACTGCCTTCTCCCTGTCTGCCGCCTGTTTAAATCAAAAAGCGCCAATGCACACGCAGCGCGGCGATTTCCGGAATGAGGAAATGACGCATGAGGAAACCTCGGGCGATTCTGGAAAACGCGCGTCGCGTGTGCATTGGCGCTGGCGCTTTTTTATTTAAACAGGCGGCGGACAGGGAAAAGGCAGTTCTGGGAGATTGTCGCCTCGCAGAAGAGGTGATTAATCGCCAGGCGAAAATCTCCCCGAATCTCCCTGTCTGCACCAGCCCTTTGAGCACTGCCGAAGGAGAAAGATTCCAAATGCATTATTGCATCTGACAGTTACCATTTTAGATATATTTTTGCTAATTATCAAGTGAAGTTATTTAAAATGTACACATTTTCTCCAGCTTGCAATCTGCTCATGTATAAGAACCCAATAATGTTATGCAAAGGTATATATATTCGATGAACACCTTTAGCAGCTCTGGGCCAACCTGGCCAGTAGAAGCGCCCGAAAGGCAAGTGCGCATATGCGAAAAAGAGAGCGTGCGCATGCAACAAAAAGTGCAAGTGTGCATGCACGAAAAAGCACACCTGCGCGAAACTAAGATGCGCTGGAAAGGGGACAGAGCGCACAAACCAGCCAGGGTGGGGACAGGAATAGGGGGTAGGAGAGGCAGAGAAGGTGCGCGTCTGGCGCCCCCTAGCTTTGCGCCCTAGACACGTGCCTACTCTGCCTACCCCTAGTTCTGGCCCTGCCACAGAATACAATGTCATTCATTCATGACCCATTCTGCATACATGATATTTAATCACTATGTGTATTATTTCCTACTTTCATCTATCCATATTTGTATAAACGGAAGCATCCACGCTCACCAGCACTTACCATTCCGTAGAGTTTTCCCTCGGACCCCATACACAAGTACAGAGAGCTCCGATAACCTTTAATGGCAACCATTCCAACTGCAGTCGCTCTGATTTCCAATAAACCTGCATTTATAAAAAAAACAAAAATGGTTTAGGATGTGGCACAGAGCTGTGGTCATACACGCTGCAATTACAAGAAAAGATATTTCCAAGGAAGATTGTTCCTTTCAACTCACGTGTAGAGCTGAATCGTCAGATATACATATAGAAACAATAGAATTCTACTTGTATCTGACTAGTCATCACTGACACAGCGGCCGATGACGGGCGCCTTCAAAGGCAACAGATCAAAAGGTTGTTCACCTTTGAGTTAACTTTTAATATGATGTAGCGAAACATATTCTGTGACAATTTGCAATTGGTTTTTATTATTTGTGGTTTTTGGGTTATTTCGCTTTTTATTCAGTTTGCAGTTTATGCAATCTGGTTGCTAGGCTCCAAGTTACCCTAGCAACCATGCATTGATTTGAATAAGACACTGGAATATGAAATGGAGAGGCCTGAATCGAAAGATGAGTAATAAAAAGTAGCAACGATACATTTGTAGCCTTAGGCTTGTGACAGACAGGCAGATTCGGGGAGATTGTTGCATCGCAAAAGAGGCGATTAAACGCCAAGCGACTAAATCTCACAATCTGCCCCAACCCTTAAAAAGCATTTGTTTTTTAGATGGGGTCAGGCAAATCATTAAAAAAAAAACCTATAAATAATGAAATTATAAATATAAATGAACCTATAAATAAAGAACTGCCCATTCTATAACATGCTGAAATTAACTTAAAGATGAACCAACCCTTTAGGCAAGAGACACACGGGCAGATTCGGGGAGATTAGTCGCCCGGCGGCAAATCTCCTCTTCTCCCCGAACTGCCTTCCCGTTGGCAAGAATGTAAATCGCCAACAGGATGGCGCTTCGTTTTGCCTCGTGAGGCATCTTCGGGCGACTTCGGAAAACCAGTGATTTACATTCTTGCCGGTGGGAAGGCAGTTTGGGGAGATTAGTCGCCTGAAGAAGAGGAGATTTGTCCCAGGGGTGACTAATCTGCCCATGTGTCTCTGCCCTTAAAGGGATTGTTCACCTTTGAGATCATTTTTAGTATAATGTAGAGAGTGATATTCTGAGACAATTTGCAATTGGTTTTCATTTTTTATTGTTTATGGTTTTTTAGTTATTTAGCTTATTATTCAGCAACTCAATAATTTGCAGTGTCAGCAATTTGGTTTCTAAGGTACAAATTCCCCTAGCAACCATGCATTGATTTGAATAAGACCCTGGAATATTAATAGGAGAGGGACTGAATAGAATAAGTAATAAAAAGTGACAATAACAATACATTTGTAGCCTTACAGAGCATTTGTTTTTAGATGGTGTCAGTGACCCCCATTTGAAAGCTGCAAAGAAACTGAAGAAAATTGCAAATCATTAAAAAAACTATGAAAAATAAATAATGAAGACCAATTGAAAACTTTCTTAGAATTGGCCATTCTACAATATAAGTTAACTTGAAGGTGAACCACCCCTTTAAGGTTCAATTCCACTATCTGCAAAACATTTGTATGTTCTTCCCGCGTCTCTGTGGGGTTTCACCCAGCTACTCCATTTCCCTCTTACAGTCCAAAAACATAGGTGCAGGCTCCTAATGAAACTAACCTGAGTGGGTCAAGGACTGATGTATAATCTGTGTAAAGCACAGTGCTATAAAAATAAAAAGTGTTTCTCATGACATAGGGTGACTAGAAACGAATCAAAAATTATATTGATTAGATCTTGCAGCGGAAAATTGTGATTTTATTTCTAAATTTAGGACGTTTTGATCTATGTTACACTCACTGTGCATGCTTTGCTGTCTGTCACCATCGACTCTCCCATCCTCGTGTATGCGAAGGTAGTAGCTGTCGTGTCCAAACCTTCTGGCCGTATACAGGTGCCGGATTCTGATAGACTCCCCCCAGCCGTTTTCCACGTGTGGTCCGGCATCAAAAAGCGGCAGACTTTCCACCCCTCTCAGGAGATACAGCACAGCCACCATCATGGGAACCAAAATCCAAGACAGGGTATTCGACATCTTCCCAGGGTTGGAAATTGCAATTTGAGAGCTCTCACACAAAGAGTCAGTAACACTAAAGTTGCTTCAGACAGACTGTCAGGCAATGCTTTTTTTTTTTTTGCCTAATTGCCTCGGGGCTGTAGTAAATACAAGCCAATCCCCAGCCTTTTATAGGACTCTTATCAGCTCCATAGATAAGGTCATACTATTTTCAATAAGTAGACCTTTCATAGTAGTCACAGACCTCCCCTTTCTATTATCATTACATCATCCTCACAGGTTACATACTCTGTTTCCTAGCAGATTTTAAAATCTTTTTCCCCATTGTTAATAGCGAAAAGGTGTGCGAGATAATGAGATATTTAATGTGCCATTGTGTCTCTTTACTTTTACACTCAGTCTGCATTTGGAATAATGTTTTCAAGTCAAAATTATATATGTGTGTATATATATATATATATATATATATATATATATATATATATATATATATATATATAGAAAAAGAAGGATCCGCACACTCCTTGTTCATAGTGCTGAATAGTGTTTATTGGAATTCACATCCAACGTTTCGATCCCTCCCGGGGATCTTTCTCAAGGAGATATATATATATATATACATATGTGTGTGTATATATGCGCACCATGCACGAATAAACCCTTGATATTTTCTTTATTTTGGGACATGAGTGCTTTAGTTAGATTCCAATTGATTTTTTTTTTTTACGGGGGCAGTTACTGAGTAACCGAGACTTTTTTTTAACAATACCACATACCCCTTTAAAGAGCCCCCCCATTGCTCATTTTTATTACCTAGACTCTTGCATGGTATAGCCTTTTCTTTTTTTTGTCGCAGGAGGGAAAGCCCTTTAGATCTAATTTTTTTGCAGATGGGGTTGGACTACAATTCCCATCATCCTTGGTGGTGGTGGGGGAATAGGGTTGCCATCTTTTCCTGAAAAAAAATACCGACCTTCCTATATATTTATCTTTTTTTCCTATTAATAACATTGGGATCAACCATCAAAAATACCGTCCAGGCCGGTAAAATGCCGGCCAGGTGGCAACCCTAGGGGGAAATAGAATTGTTGCTCAATGATTTATTTAAGGGATATAAAACA
This sequence comes from Xenopus borealis, assembly GCA_024363595.1. Lineage (NCBI taxonomy): Eukaryota > Metazoa > Chordata > Amphibia > Anura > Pipidae > Xenopus > Xenopus borealis. The sequence goes on along the minus strand of CM044437.1, from coordinate 6,546,351 downwards.
GAATGCCAGTTTAAACAAAGAAATGTTAATCTTTATTAGCCTTAATTAATTAAAGTAATTATTAACAAATATACCCCATATCTCAAAGTCCATTAACACGCTGACTGTTTGCTGGGGGTCAGTATGTTTACCCTTTCAATATCCGTGTTTAATACATTTTATGGACTTTGAGATACGGCATATCTTTGTTAATAATTCGTTTATTGCCCCTTTGGTATTGGGGAAATATCCCCGTACTCGACTGCCCATTAGACTGGCATACAGACTCCACTAGCCTTAGAAATCTTTTGGAGATTTAATTGATCATCAATATATATATATATATATATATATATATATATATATATATATATATATATATGCTATAAATTATTTTCAAAAAGCCAACCACCCCCATTAATGATGTGTATGCAGAACATAATGGAAAGACACAGTAGCAGCAACATTGTATAGATCTCTAGTTCAGTATTCATTTGCGCTGACGCATGGTCAAGTACCTTTAGTGTTCCTGTATATTGACCTTTGTGAGGTTTGGTTGTGTAACACACATCCTGTTTGTGTGTATTGACTGCAGTAAAACCGTGTCCCGCAGGAATAGTGCTTGACCCTTCCTGGGTGCTTGACCTGATGTTTCTCACACACCAGGTATTTGTGTAATGTAGTACATTGATCTCACTGGAAAAGTCCCCTGTATAGTGTCTACTTGATTAGCTTCTGTATCTCCTGCATTAATATATTGCCGTCTTCTGCCATCCTTTTAAGTCATTATTATTAAGTAATTATTATTGTTTACATAGTAGTGGCACTTTACAGAGACTATCCTCATTCACACCAGTGCCGGCCCTAGATGAGCTTGCTATATAAGGTCTCTATACAGTAGAAGGAGTCGTATAACCTGCCTGTATGTTTTGGGAGTGCGGGAGGAAACCCAACGGAGAGATGGGGAGAACATACAAACTCCTAGAAGCTTTTAACTGGTTTGCAACTACAACTCCCTGTATCCCCCCAGCAGCCAGTCTGTTGCAGTTCAGCAGTGATGGAAGGCAGCAAGTGAAACAGCCTGGATAAAAATCCCACTGAGCCCCTTCCCCTGACACAACCTTGTCCTAGCCTACACACCGTCCTACAGTTACAGCCTATACCCCGAAACCCGCTTTTTATACTATACACAGTACAGGTATGGGACCTGTGATCCAGAATGCTCGGGATCTGGGGTTTTCTGGATAACGCATCTTTCTGTAATTTGGTTCTTCATTCTACTAGAAATGAAACCATTAGGCTGGTTTTGCTTCCAATAAGGATTAATTACATCTTAGGTGCAAGAACCGTTTTATTATTACACAGAAAAAGGAAATCATTTTTTAAAGCTTGGATTATTTGGATAGAGTCTGTGGGAGACTGCCTTCCCGTAATTTGGAGCTTTCTGGATAACAGATCCAATACCTGAATAACTTCATCTTGCCTTTCTGTTCAAACTCTATTCACATTATCCAACAGTTACCACCTCTCTCCCAAGACCACGCCTATACCCCTGATTGGATTATAACGATGGGAATAGGTGCCAATGGGAAAGGACTGCATCAAGTAGAAATTGCAGTCCTTGATTTTGGGAAAAATCAAACCAGCTCGATATCTGGCTGATTATTGGCCTGTCTGAACATCCCGTACATGGACAGATAAGCTGCTGAATAGGTCGCTCAAATCTGACCATTTGTGGCCAACTTTACTGTAACCATAATGCTACAGTTGTGGCCAGTGGTGGGTTAAAATATGAATAGGCTTTGCCTGCCTTCTTCTCCCAGGTGCACCTGGTAGGACCCAGCACAAATAAAATAAATATTAAAATATTCGTAAAGCTGGAAAGGCCCCTGATCACATTGGACCCCTAGGCTGTTATACATAGGGTAATCGCCTATGTATAACGGGCAGTTAAGCTGCTGATTTGCACAATGATGCAATTTTCCTGTCATTTATTTTTGCTCATGATCCCAATACAGCGCATGTATTATAATAACCGTTGCAAAATTTGCACCACATATAGTAAACCGAAGCATTCGTTGTTTTCATCAGTAAATTTCAAACGGGAAGGGATGCACCAGCTTATACGGTGTTCTTAACTGTCAGATTGTTTATTACCACTAGATGGGGGCATTGCACTCAAAATTGTTACATGTTAAAAAGAGGGAAAGAATAGAGTTCTACAACCATAATAAAGTTTTTTTTTTTACTTAAATTCAGTCTACACCTGGGTTGCAACATGTAGTAGTTACAACACCTAAAATAGTCGCTTTTCATTGATAAAGCAACAGCCGAAAGGAGGCAGAAAGGATTTTATTCACTGGGTATTGATTAGGTGAGGTTGTGGCTATAAAATCTCTCTCGTGCACTGCATGAAGTCCAGGAGTGAATAAAGTCCTTTTATCATATGACACATATATATCTACAATCTCCTGCCTCCTTACAGTATTGTTTTATGGCACACTGTAACTTCATAGAGACGAGAGAAAGATGGAGGAAGTCGGTAATGGCAAAAATGACAAGGGCATATTTATATCCATATTAATATGCATGTGTAATAATAAAGGAAGCTGTACAATTTCAGAAGTCCTATTGAGAACAAGTAAATATAACCTGCTTTCACCTGTGATCTACAAGCTATGAAACACAGAGTAGTTCAAAAGCACCTGAAACTGCACCCTACCAACATAGCTGGTATAGATGGTTCTTGGACAGGGATCCGTTATTAGAATATTTTATTTGACTTAGTGTGGTGATCCAATTTACGGCAAGACCCCTTATCCGGAAAACCCCAGGTCCCAAGCATTCTGGATAACCGTTCCCGCACCTGTATTAGCTTTATATTGTTTTCAGGCCAAGAACTGCCCCTAAGAACCTCGGCACAGTGTTCGGTTCTTCATTGGCTGTTCAAAGTTATAGGATTGGCACACCAATTAAAGGTGTAGGGTGCTCGCTTTAAAGGAACAGTTCAGTATAAAAATAAAAACTGGGTAAAATGATAGGCTGTGCAAAATAAAAAAAATGTTTTCAATATAGTTAGTAAAATGTAATGTATAAGGGCTGGGGAGATTGGATGTATAACATAATAGCCAAAACACTACTTCCTACTTTGCAGCTCTCTTGGTTTCCACTGATTGGTTACCAGGCAGTAACCAATCAGTGACTCGAGGGAGGCACATGATTCATTACTGTTGCTTTTGAATCTGAGCAGCAATATAAAGAATTCATTGTAAACTCACTGAACAGTTATGTCCCATGTGGCTCCCCTTAGGGTGGTGGCACACGGAGATTTAGTCACCTGCAAAATGCTTTCCCACCGGCGTGAATCTGTGTAGTAGTGTACCAGTCTGCTGTATTAAGTGTACTTAGTACAAGTGATTACTTACGCTAATATAATTTTATTATACCTCTCCATACATGATATGAGTTATTGGCTGTGACAGCTGCGCCTTGATAATTCAATTTACTTTCCCTTTTTTCTGTATTTATAAATCCGTTTACATACACCCAACTGTTGTTGCCAATGAGGGCTATCAGAACTTGATTGATAAGATAGCTAGCTGCTTCTGAGGGGCTTATTACCCTACAGGAGGGCTGCGGGATTAAAAAAAGAGAAGTAGTCTGAGGCCAGGCAGCCAGTGAAAAATAGAGCCTTATACAAAGCTGAAACTGACTGGTTATACTTTCACTGAAGCTAGATCATACACAACAATTATACTTCTAGATGTCATATTTTTATGATGTATCTTGTATTATGTAAAATCAAACTTTATGGCTCGTTTATGATCAGTTGGTGCAGTCTGGTATTAAAATAAGGGCACAGTTGCTGCCAGGCCCAGACTGGTAATCTGTGGGTTAGGGCAAATGCCAGAGGGGCTGCTATAAGGTCCAATAGAAAGTCAGTATTTAGTGGCTGGTGGGGACTGTTTGGGCCTCTGTGCGCTTCTGTGTACCTGAAATGCCAGGGCCTATTTTGATTCTCAGTCTAGACCCGGTTGCTACTTGCAAAAGGTAAATGCATCTGCTTTCACTCATCTGTGATAAACTTGTGCACATAAGCTTGCACCTGCTTTGGTGAATGAGGAACAAGACGTAGTAATGGATCCCTTTATGTGCTGTAAATGTAAGTCCTTGTTGCTTTAAACCAGTGATCCCCAACCAGTAGCTCTTGAGTAACATGTTGCTCTCCAACCCTTTGGATGTTGCTCCCAGTGGCCTCAAAGCAGGTGCTTATTTTTGAATTACTGGCTTAGAGGCAAGTTTTGGTTGTATAAAAAACAGATGTCCTGCCAAACATTCTCTCCTGTAGGCTGCCAGTCCATATAGGGGTTACCAAAAAGCCAATCAGAGCTCTTATTTGACATCCACATGGACTTTTTCATGCTTGTGTTGCTCTCCAACTCTTTTTTTTTTTATTTAAATGTGGCTCACGAGCAAAAAAGGTTGGGGACCCCTGCTATAAACATTATAGTTTGGAAACTATCTTTATTAGGGATGCACCAAATCCAGGATTCGGTTAGGGATTCAGCCAGGATATGGCCTTTCAGCAGCATTCAGATTCAGCCGAATCCTTGTGCCTTGCTGAATCGAATCGGGCAGGAAGGGAAATCATGTGCCTTTTCATCACAAAACAAGGAAGTAACATTTCCCCCCAATTTGTCTTTTCCCGCTTCTAGTTTTCATATGCAAGTTATGATTCAGATTATGTTTGGTATTCGGCTGAATCTTTCACAAAGGATTCAGGGATTTGGCTGAATCCAAAATAGTGGATGCAGGGCCCTGTCTTCTTCGGATCCATTCAGTAGCTTTCGGGTCCTTTTGGCGGATTCAAGCTTATTGCAACTCACGTGGGGGCCTGGCAAATCCATGGAAGTGTAGCATGGCCGGGCCTCCCTTCAAGCTTAAAAAGCCGCTGAGCCCGGTACAACTGTACCCGCTGTGCACCCCTGATGGCGACCATGACCCCTAATCTTTATATTTAATAATGTATGGTTCCAGTAGCAAACACAATCTTTAGAAATATTCATTTATTGCACTTCAACACAGTATCTTTCTGATTCTTCCGAACAAGTTATCTTGTCTGCATGTCCTACTACATAAATCTTTGAATCCATTCCATATAAAGCAAATAATACAATGGCCACAACCATGTTTTTATCCACAATGCAGTGCTTTTTAAAATGGAATTCCAGCATCTTCTGCTATTGCTTGATGTACAGTGTTTTTCTGTGAGATGCGGTGCAAGTTGCAGCTAACATGGTAGAGCTAACGTTACTTCCTCATTGGTGGGTTAACATGGGGAAGAACTTAGAAATATTAGGGATGCACCAAATCCAGGATTTGGGTTGGTATTTGGAAGGATTCGACTTTTTTATTCAGCAGGATGTGGCCGGATCCTTGTGCCTGGCTAAACCTAATCCACATTTGCATATTCAAATTCGGTGTGGGAAGGGATATCGTGTCACTTTTTCCTTTCCCACTCCTAATTTGCATAGGCAAATTCCGATTTGCTTCGGTATTTGGCCAAATCTTTCACAAAGGATTCGGGAATTCGGCAAATCAGAAACAGAGGATTCCGCTGAATCCCAAATAGTGGATTTGGTGCATCCCTAACAAATAGAGCTATGTTGAACAAGAACACCCCCTGCTGTTCAGACCAGTAAACTGCAGATTTAAGGGAGTAATCAACATGGCAGCTTCTGTATGCTGAAATAAAGGCCAGTCTGCATAAAAACTGTTCTGCATGTGCATCCTCCGCATATATAAATTACCCTAAAGGTGAGGCTCTACATTTTCCCCTACACTATGATACTTTTCTATTACATACTTAGCTCATGTTTGCCCTGTCTATTCTACAAACAATGCAAGGGAGGGCTCATATAATATAAGTGCAAGACTGCACCAGTGCAGTACATCATAGCAAACAATCAGCATTAAGCTTTCATCAGTCAAGTGCAAATTGGGCAGTAAAAGCTAATGTATGGCTAGCTGCTGGGGCTTATTGCACTGCTGCCATTTAGCCCCTATGTTCGTATATAAGCCCCATGATATTTGTAGGGGAATAATGTTTTAATAAACCATCGCCATCAATGGTTAAAATTTGCTCCCAAAGATTTCCAATGATTTTTGAATCCCAGTGATCACTTTATAATCTACAGTTATTGTAAAAGGGGAGCCTATATCACTATTGCATTGTTATAACCATAGCTCCACCTATATGTATAATATATGTTTCACATTATGGCTTTTGGAACAGTTCCCATATTGTACAAAGACCCCCCCAAAACAAAGTGCCCTTTAAAGTTATGTTGATGTATTAATTTCATTTTAGAGGCACTCATGAATATTTTGTTCTCTATTACATCCTTTAAATATTACACAAGAGAGAGAGAGAGGCCAGTTTCATGCATGCAGTATTTCCAGTGTTAAAGGAGAAGGAAAGGCTAACATTGAGTAAGCTTTATTAGAAAGGTCTATATAAATACACCAGTAAACCCTCAAAGTAACACTGCTCTGAGTTCTCTGCCAAAAAACAGTATTTCTTTCCTTCTATTGTGTACACATGGGCTTCTGTATCCGACTTCTGTTTTCAGCTAAAACCTCTAGGGCTAGGGCTTGAGCATGCTCAGTTTGCACCCCTCCCCTCCTTGCTGTAATCTGAGCTCAGAGCTATGATTGAGCAGGGAGAGACTCAGACAGGAAGTGATATCACACCAAGCAAACATGGCAGCTGCTATCGTAAACAACCAGATAGAGATTCTAGAGCTGTTTACTCGGATATGGTAAAGCATTCTGCAGAATAAATATAGTGTTATAGCTTGCGCTATTGTGGCTAATCTATTGGCAATAATCTGCTTCTTTAGCTTTCTTTCTCCTTTAAATGCACACTGTAAATATTCAAGGGCAACATGCATATTAAATATCACAGACTAGAAATCAGGTACTGTCCCAAATTGTTTGCGCATATGTTTAACGGAAGACTTGATCTGCAAACTGTATCGGCCCTTTTAAATAAAGTGGTTCATTTAACAAGCGCTGTGTATAAAACACTCCAAAAATAGTTATACATTCCTTTAAGCATTTTTCTCTGTTCTAGTGTAATAAATGTTTGGTTGCTGTACAGAATGTTATTTAACATTTCAACATTCATTCCCCAAGCATTACACAGTGGCCAGGAATATTCTGGCCCACAGCCTGCATTCCTGATGGACATATCTCTGCAGCGGGCAAAAGGCCGACACCAGAAACACTGATATGATCATGCGCTAAACGGTACGAACCTGGCTCTCGCTCATGGATCATACGTTAAAGGGCAAGTTCCTGTGAAGGGTTGCCATATACTTTGAGGAGGGGCATTTAAGTATTACATTATGAGAAATACGAAAAGGCAAAATAAAAAACAAAGTTCAATTAGTTTTAAAAATGATAATTCAGCAAGGGTAACACAGACCTCCACCAGCTGCTAACTGCAGTGTTTGGGTACAAATTTCCATGCAAGTACATAGTCTTAGCCCTTAATGTGTTTGCCTTGGTTTGATGTGTGGATAACAGAACTGCACAGTTCAAAACTGCTTGGAAGCTGCTTCCCATTCACTTGAATTAGAAATGTGCTGCCTATAGCCAGCAGTAGAGATATCAAGCAGTGTCAGAGTGAGGGGCTTAGGGTCCACCAGAGAAGCTACCTCAATGCCCCCCGCACCCTCCAGGGCAGCCACAAAGGCCCTTTCTGGCACCTTTCCTGAGCCAATTGGTCTTTGTTATTTATTTTGCATAATTTTTGGAATTTCCAGCTTTCAAATGGGGGTCACTGACCCTATCTAAAAACAAATGCGCTGTAAGGCTACACATTTAGGGGTTATTTTTCAAGCTCTGAAAATCCGAAAAAATTGGTGTTTTTTTTTTTTTTAATTTATAGGCCTTTTTTCAAAATCGCGAATCTTTCGGAATTTATTAAACCCCGAGGATGAAAAAGTCCGAATATTAATATCCAGCATCTCCGATCATCGACGTTGCATATAAGTCAAAGGGAGAAGTTCCATTGATTTTTTTTTTTTGATGTGTACTGGGTTTCCTGCAATTCCACAATGTTATCGGAGCTTTCGGGGGGAAAAATTTTGAAAAAATTATAGTTTTCAGAAAAGAAAATTCCTTTTCAGCAAAGAAAATTTTCGGGAAAATAACTAAGCTTAAAAAACCCAAGCTGATATTCTCTGAGTTTGTAGCAGAAAATGCTGAGATTAATTCGGAGCTTGATAACTTATTGTTATTGCTACTTTTTATTAGTCATCTTTCTGTTCAGGTCCTCTCCTATTCATATTCTAGTATTCAAATCAATGCAAATTAAATCCAATGGCATATTGCCTCAATATCTTCACTCTCTACATCAGTAATCACAAAGTTGAGCAACCCCTTTAAAGGCAACTGTTAGAATTGATACAATAGTTGCTAAAATTCCGAAGATACAGTGAGAAATGCATCAACTAATGCAGTGGTCCTCAAACTTGGCCCTCCAGCTGTTATGGAACTACAAGTCCCACAATGCATTTGCCTGACTGTGGCTGTCAGACTCCATCATTGCATTGTGGGACTTGTAGTTCCTTAACAGCTGGAGGGCCAAGTTTGAGGACCACTGAACTAATGTAACAATTCTGCACCTGGATTAGTGATGTGCAGCCAACGGGTTCGGGCAGACCTTGCACCCCATTTTCTGGGCCGCGACCGTATGAATGGTAGCTTCTGGGTTCACTTTTTAATAAACGTGTGCCTGCTTGTCCCGCCCCTTTTGTGACGTTGTCGTTTGGGTCTATAAAAGGGACCCAGAAGTCGGGAATTGTTGGTGAAAGGGAGGGCAGTTGCAGGTTGGGAAAACCTGACCGGCACATCACTATCCTGGATTATTGGGCTGCCAGACTGAAAAAAAAAAGTATTTATTTGTGGTAGACAATCTGAAAACAACTAATCTGGAAAAAGTGTTTGAAAAGGTGATCGAGTGCCATCCATCATTATTCTGGCCTAGCTCTTTTTGATATGGAAAAAAAACTCCCTCTATAAACCCCTTGCATCTTCATCCACACACTAAAACAACCCCTCCCAGATAAACTGGTTAAACTGCACGGCATTTATAACACATGTAATTCTTGTTGAAGGGTTTGTTTAGGTAACATTCATATTCACAGCTGCAGCAAAAGTTTTTTTTTAATTTTTTTAAAGCAACCTGTTTTCTGCAGCCAGCTGCTGGGCCTCACTATTCTGACCAGCTGGGGTTAACCAAGGGCAGAGGTTAACTAAAACAGTCTCTCCCGACAGAGCAAGTGACCTTATTAACAGCAATTAGACATAACAAATTAGTACAATGTGATTAAATTGTCAGCTCAGTCATAGCTTGGTTTTAATCAGGTGGAGTCAACTTTCCTTCTTTCAGGGGAAGATTAAATATTTTTGTTTCAATCATATTAACCCCCACAAATATTTTTGGACTATTGTTAAAGCACAAAATGTTTGTTAAAATGTAACAATTCTCACTTTCAGCTGCCCAGGGGCAAATTCACGGAAGCGCGAAGCATCGAACACTAGAGCTAATTCGCCAGTGTGATGTAAATTCGCAACTTCGCTGATTTACTAACAGTGTCTCTGGCGAAAATTCAATTACGCCGGGTGAAGTTGTGTACTGTAGAAGGGACTTAGTGAATTAGTGGTGAACTGGCGCAAATTTGGAGAGAAAAAAATGGGCAACGGGCAACTTCTGTAGAAGCCAATAGTAGGTGTATCAACATTCAAGCTATTTTATTCTTTAATTTTTTTCTGAACAGTAAAATTTGTAAAAAATATTGAAAACAATGTGATTTTTGTGGTGATCAAGTGGCTTAAAGCCATCAAGTTTTCTGTAAATATGGTAGCTACTGAGAAACAGATTTGACCAAGCGTAGAAAAAAGGCAACAAGTCATTAATAGATGGAACCATTATATTTTGATGCATTTTATTTTCCTTAACATTCATTAATATCAATATTAATTAATATAAAAATGCACAAATGGACTTCCATATACTTTACATTACAATTTGATGATTTTACCATATATTTATCGAGTATTTTAATAAAATAACTTGGGAAAAATTCAGGTCAGGAGCGAAAACCCTAATCATACACATTTTTCAGATTTCATGTCCGAATTCACTGTGTTCTCACCCAAAACCCAGAGAAACCTTTACCAGAAAAAAATTAAGGTTTGGTAAATAATAAATCGGATGGAAGATAATGGTTTTAGTTTGATTGATCAAATTACAATAGGTCAATTTGATCAATTGAATCAAGATGCAATATTACAAATATTACAATTTCTACATCACTCTCAGATAACATCTGAATAGAACCTTGCGACAAATAAATTGGTTTCTCCACCTCTGAAAGAGAACAAATTGCATTCAAATTAGGCATATTCAATCATCAAATAGTGAATGATCGAATGATCAAATAGATTTGAATATTTGATCATTCGATCAGCGAATAAAAGAACATTTTTTAAATAATCGACTGGCTACTTCGCCAGATTGGATCTACCGAATTGCAGTAGAAGCCTATGGTAACCCTCCCATAGGCTTCTGAGTCTAAGTCCCGATCGAATAGGATTCGAACGATCGATCATACAAATTATTTGAGTGATCGAATGATTTATTCGACTGATCAAATAAATTTTAATTCGATCGTGGAATGATCGAATAACGAATAAAAGGTAGCCTAAAACTATTCAATAAGCATTTGATGATCAAATATCGAATTTGGTTGAGCTAATTATGGGGAATAATAGTAAATTTGCCCCTAAGTAATGAAATTTACTGAAAATAAAATAAAAAAATCAAACAAAGTAGGAATTTCGACATTCAAACTAAATTAAACCATTTTTCATTGACCAACTTTTATGAAAAGGCCCATACATGTTTCCGTAAACAAAGTAAACCAGAATTCTACTCTAGGCTTATGGGAATACTCAAGATTAATGGAGATGCTGCCCGAGCTAATAAAGACAAATCTGAAATCCATTTTCTGCATTATTTTCTTTCTTAGTCAGCTTTTTAATGGCTCATGTGTTAAAGCAATGTCTTAGGCTCCTTTTCACTCCAGAGGTTATTACATGGAGTGTTCACAGATCTCCGTTGTACTAAAACAAAACTACATGGGAAAACCACTCTTCTGTAGAACTCACAGCATGTCGGTCAGTTGTCATTAACCATAAGTCCTTAACTGATTGTATCTCTCGTAGAATGATTGCAAGTCATTTGTTCTGGCTTGACATCGTCTGTCAGATTTTTTTTCTGCTCATTAGCATCAGTTCGCATAAAATCCCGGCTTCCTTTGTGTATAGTCACCGGACCTGCACTTATGGGAAAATATCAGAGATGGATGTTTACGTGAAATCAATAGCACACATTCTGTTTTTCCCTTGCCTTAGGTGAACACTTCAACCTCACAGATTAAATACTGAGCATAACAAAACCGATGTGTCTTGAAAGTGAAAGTAACCGGCACAGTGTCAATGAGTTCACATCAGAATAAGTGACTGACCTGGATTTGCCTTTATCAGCAAACCTCTCCTCTTCTGCTGTGATCTCAGATGTATGTGTGTGAAACTGAGATTTTTTTGTCTGCATTTTAAGGTTTCATCACCAAAAGGCTGGGGTTAGCTGCTTTTTATAGCATTTTAGCATTTTATCTTTACAAAAGGGAACTGGTTCTGAGTTCACTCCCTCCCTATAAGGTTAGATTTTGTGAATGTTAGCTAAAGTATTGGCTAATACATCAAGAGGGCACCATCCCGGCAGTGCTCACTGATAAATCAGTTAGAAGATACATGTGCTTTGATGACCATATACCATCAGAGAAACATTGTCAAGAGTAAAGGTGGCCATACACACAAGTTGATAAAAGCTGCCAACAGACTTGAGTCAGCAGCTTATAGGCCGAAGTATGTGGCCCTCCAACAGGCTTTCCTAATCGATATCTGGCCAAAAGGTGGCCCAGATGTTGATCGGAGAAGGCTAAAAACCACACATCTGTTTGTTGATGCAGTCCTGCAATCTGACCTCCCATACTGATCCGATTGTTGGGCCCTGTGGCCCACAATTGGATCAGCCCGATATATCCCACCTCATATTGGAAAGAGATCCATTCGCTTTGGCAATATCACCAAACAAGTGGATCTCTGTGTATGACCAGATTTATTAGTTGCTGGTGAGTTTAGGCACTTCATGCCTCAGGAATGAATGACATTAGTCAAGGAGCGAGTGTTTTACACTAGTTATTCTGGGGGACAGGCTGGTGTTGCCCTATGCACTGGAACTCCACCTGATCCTCCTCTTATTGACTGGTGCATACATGGGACGCTTTGTGCACGTGCTGATTGTATGAAATGGGGGTACCCCACTCGGGGTCGGACTGGGTGGCCTAGACCTGCTTCCTAATCAGCTGGCACTACAAAAAAAAAAATAGAGAGAGAGACACCTGAGGCAGAGCTGGACCAAGCCAGCTGGGCACCCTAGGCAACCTGGTTGGCCACTTAGGCCCCTCCGTTGTGCACTCCATTGCATGCTGACGTCAGGAGAGAGCACAACAGCTCATACTGTTTGCGGAAGAGGGGCCAAACTAGGGGTAAGGGGTTGGAAGAGGTACATGGCCAGCGCCCCCTTCAACTGTGCTCATTAGGCAAATGCCTCTTCTGCCTGACCCTGGTTCTGGCCCTGACCTGAGGTCTGCCCATAAAGCTGCCATCCTACAAAGGCCCTTGAATGCCAATTTAGTTATACAGCCCTACTGCAATATGGTTTCAAACAGTTCTAGTCTATAAGAAGCTAAAGCTAAAATGACCTCAAAAAGTGCTTTAACTGTGCAAAAACCTTCTCTCCGTGGGAAAAATCGATTGTGCTGTGATTGGCTGCAATCCTGATTGCAATTGTAACCCTTCCTAATGTTTCAGCTTTTTGGGCAGACCTTGGGTCAGGACCGGAACTAGGATTGTTACACCACTGTTTGTCTACTCAATACTTTAATGGCCCTTTCTGCTACCCTCTTTTTAATTTTTACTCTTATGGGTTAAGCTGGCCATAGACGCAAAGATCCGATTGTACAAATCTATGATTCATACGATTTTTGGACAGTGTGTGGAGTGTCCTGACATTTGCCTTGCCATGGTGATTGGTCGTCGATCAGACAGGCTAGAAGATTTCTGTTGGTGCCAATCATATCTCTGCATTTATTGCCAATCGGACGATTTTCACCAGCTTTGTCAGACATAAACTTTTGTACTGTTGCTGTAGAGGCAGTACATTGGCTCATCTGTTCTTTTACTATTTTATTTGATCTGAATGGTTAGTGGCAGGTCGGGAGATGGGGACGTCCGATCGTTTATCTGATATTTCGGGTAGATCTTCTGTCAATGGCCAGCTTAAGTCTTCAAATGTAAGCAATGTGCTATACTTATTACAAATTTGCCTTTATACCCATGCCTGGCCGTACCAATGCAAGTATTACCACATTTGTATGTAACTCTCTGGCTATGGCTGTATTAAAACAGTTTTTTGTTCTCAGCAGGGGTTAGCAAATAACAGCCACTAGTTGCCTGTGCCCAGTGTAAAATCTATTTCTAATTGCATGACTCTTCACTTAACCAGTTCACCCTCTTCCTCCTTTTGCAATGCTTGAGGGCACAGCATCATGAATCGTCCAAAAATAAACAATGACCAATATGCGAGGCATTTGTACAGACTTCTTCAAGGGAAAGCATAAACAAAACGCCCCCTGATATAGCGAATTACCAAAACACTCCTACAGGTAGGATACTGTACCTGGTACCAAGTGTCTGTAGCACACGTCAGAATGGAAAACCTTGCAAGCATGAGAATCCTGACCTCATATTTCTGCTATTCTGTGCACTTTGTGCCAAGAGATAAGAACTAATTGCACCAATATATGTCAAAATGACAGGATGGAGAATTAAAGGGATTGGAATGACGGTTTCGACTTTGTAGTAATCCGACGGCAATTGTCCACTTTTGGAGCGTTAAATACTTTTGTAGTTTCTCTTCTTTGGTTAATACAATAGCACTTTATAGTTTAAGCATAGCATACACCAGATTATTCAGCAGTATTTATGGTGCAGCCAGTTGCACTAATCTCACCTCTGCTGCCCATAAGCAACCACTACCATCATGTAAGGACACCTGCTAATTCTCGCTTGCGTCGAGTTGGGCGCAGGCGCAGATACGCAGGTGTGAATTCGCCGGCGCGCGTCCAGACGGGCGCGCGTCAAAGCGTCAGCGTGTGCGTGAAGGCGCGTGCGTTGACGTGCATCCTGAAGCTGGCGTCCGTTTGTCGCCAATTAGGGCCTATTTCAGGATGCCTTGGACTCTGGACACTTGCCCAATTATAGGTTCTCATTTGTGGTTCCTGGGTGCGCCTATCCTGATACTTCTATTTCTTCTGATCGTGTATGACCCTGCTTGTTCCTGGACTTACGATTCTTTGCTGCCTGAACCGAACCCTCGCCTGAATTACGACTACGCCTTGCTTCTTGATCCTTGCCCGTACCGTGCTGTTTGGACAACCGTTTCCTCCTTGGTCCGCAATCTCACCGGAGCCTCCGGCCCTTACACATCAACAGTGTATATAGTGTTTACAAAGGCACTGACGTAATTCGGGGACCATTTTGTACCCCCCCCAACGGAACATGCACTAGACGGTCACCATGGTGATTCTTGCAGTCACATCCACTCCCCCGGTAATTAATCCACTCTACAAGGGGTCACTTTGGCATTTTAACTGGGTTTTTTTTTGTCACTTTTCTCTCTGCCTTTCTAATTTATAGAATTACCATTTTGGAATATAAAGGCTGGCGGTTCCCCTGAAGAATTTAGAGCTGACTGAGTTAGCGAGTGCTACATTCATAAGGGCAGGACGGAGAGGCAAAAAGGGAATCTTTGCCCCTCTTAGTGCTCTAACACCTTTGCCCAAGGGAAAAATAAATGGCCCCCGGAGTGAATAGAGCCATAGTGAGCAACCTAATCGCCATTGTGGCCCCTGTATTTCAGGTTCTCTCATGGGATCAAAGTCCAATACCGATGAGCTTTTATCCTTTTATTTAAACATGGATTTAGGGAAACCTACTCTTTGTTGGCTATCCAGGGAGCAGTGGCTACATTTCAGAACCGTATTAGAATGAAAGGAGTGTAGCAATAATCACTGCTCAACAATGTCATGTATTTATCAGGAATTTGTTTTAATCTTACAGCGAAATCAAATAGTAACACATTCCTTCCTTTATAAACAGAGTAAATGTGCACAAGTTGCTTTGAAATAGTTATTAATTGTTCACCGGATGATAAAACGCAGCTTCCTGATGGTAAAACATGCACGTCCAATCCAAGAGGAAGGTCATTTAATAAAATGTCATTTACAAGAGAAATTTCATCACCTGAAGACAAGAGAAGACGTGCTAGCTGACACTTAGCACTTGCCTGTAAGGTCCATCGTCATTTACATAGCTTTACCAATGAGCAGTCATATTCACACGAACCGAAAGCCCTGGGCAATACAGATGTGTATGAATAACCTTTATGATGCCGTTCATTAGCACAATAGTGATAATACTATGGCTGGGTGCAATATTCAGTGTTAGTTGGGTTTTAACTCATCGTTTCTTTATTAGAAGTTGAAAACAAGAGCCATCGAAGATTGAGCACCGAGGTGCAATTGTCACTGGGTTATACAACTCCAAAGATATAAATCAATTGGGTGTATTTAAAGGAACTTTTATTACACCTTAATTTCTTGAGCCATAAATATTGTTTGCTATTTATGGACAGCTGGACTTTCATTGGGTTCTCTATCTTCGGTGAAAGCGGAATTTTCATTAATTGCCAAAACTTTTTGTCTATTATTAATTAGAATGTTAGACGCATATTCATAACTTTGATTATTTGTACAGGTATGGGACCTGGGGTTTTCTGGATAATGGATCTTTCCGTAATTTTGGAACTTCCTTAAATACTAGAAAACCATGTAAACAAATAGACCCAACAGGCCGGTTTTGCCTCCAGTAAGGATTAATTATATCTTAGTTGGGATCAAGTACAAGATACTGTTTTATTATTACAGAGAAAAAGGAAATCATTTTTTTTAAAATTTGGCTTATTTGGATAAAATGGAATCTATAGGAAACAGGCATTCTGTAATTTGGAGCTTTCTGGATAATGGTTTTCCAGATAATGTATCCCATACCTGTATAAGCATTTATACCCCCTATTGTCTTATCTTAGTCACCAAATTGTTAGGCAGACATGAATTTTTAATTAAAGTTTTTTCTTAAAACTTTTTTTTTCTCCTCAATTGCTAGCATGTATGAAAAAAAATATGCATCTGAAATCTTAATTGCAGCGAAAATCACTTCGTTTTGTTCACTTTTTACAAATTCAACTGTGCTTAAAAAACTCGGCTATCAAATAACTTAAATGTTCAAAATATACCTTTGGCTTCTATAGATGTTCCCCAGGTTTTGGTTGTCTCGTTTTTAATATGAATTTTCAAGACTTTGTTTATATTGATAAAACTTTAAGTTCAGAAAACTCAGAAATTGCATTTTTTGTAAATATTCTAGAGAACAAAAATCAATGAAAAAATGGTATTGGGGGCATGTTTTTCCCCCCTATCTTTAGTTGATATGGAATTTGGGCAATTTTCTAGGCAATAATGGTTTGGCTGCGATTCTAAGAAGTTACTACAAAAACGTGAAAATTCAAATATAGTTTTCCAAACTTGAGTATTCAAGATTTAGGGGGTTACTTATCAAAGGTCAAGTTTTAGAGGTTTGTGGTGTCTTTTTATACCTCGAATGAACTCACAACTTGAATGGAAAAAACTCGAATCGGTGAAGTTGAGGTTAAAAAGTAATTGAGTTTTCCATTTGAAAAAACTTGAAATTGCTTAAATTATTTGAGTTTTCAGTGAAACCCACTGAAAAAAACCAGAACATAATGAAGGCCAACATCTTCAAATGGTTTAAAGGACCTCTGCCATTAACTTCTACATGACCTTGACTGGTTTTGGCTGGAGTATTTTAAGATTCA
>CM044437.1:6508683-6521407 GCA_024363595.1 Xenopus borealis | reverse complement strand
GATTAAATTGTAAAGCTTAATAAATAAATAATAACTAGAAAGGATATGGAGCTACCAAGCAAGGACAGCTGGGTCTAGAAATGCATATTAGCCAGTCGCACCATCATTACCCAGACAAAGCCCATTCAGCTTACGGACTGACTGCCTTTTAGTAAGTATGAAATGACTAGAATGTCTTCTGCTATTTAGAGAATAGAATTTAAGGGTTAATTGGCTGTTGAATAGGACTTCACCTGGGACACCAGCTTCTTTACTTGTATCAAAGCTAGCCACTCCATGAGAAAGATAAGCCTCCGTTAATTGTGAGTTGGCAGTTTTCTTTTAATCTTTTCAAAAAAATGTTATTTGATATACTGCACATGGGTCAGTCTATGCATTTATCTCTTTCATTCTGATAATTATGGGAGCATTCCATTCCAGTGTGGCCTACTCTCAAATTATCTGCTTAAACCGAGAGACATCTGAAAAGGTCTCCTTCGCTAGGGAATACCATGTGTTCTGAACTTGCAGTTATTCTGTGACGCCGAATTACATTTACGAGAAAACTATTAATAGGTAGCAGTATAAGAACATAATGTGTGCACAGGCCTTACTGGAATATATGCATTTATACTTCTATGGCGCTTGCCAAATACAAATACAACAACATATATAGATATTGAGAAAACAAAAGAACTAATTTACAGATGCAAAGTGCAGTGTGTGTGTTTTGAGTGTTAACCACAATGCTCCTGGTGCAGAACAACTGCTTCATGTAACTTACAAGATACAGGGTACAATACTTACAAAGTGCCAGGACCACAGGGTTTAAAGGGGAAGGAAAGGTTAAAGGTTAAAGTTGCCAAATGTTAGGCACCCCCAGGGATTATAAACACTTATTCAATACCCTGGACCTACTTATTCTTCAATGGCCCCACGCTGATGCATGAGCAGTGGAGTGTAGTTTTCTGCTAACAGGAGCACTTGCCTGGTAGGTGATGTTGGACTGATCCGATTGTGGGCCCTAGGACCCAACGATTGGATCACAACAAGAAGAATAGGGGCTGGCGGATCTAGGGCCACATCAACAAACCAATGCGGTCCTCGATCCGGTGAGATTTTCAAACCCAAAACTGGCCAGCTTTCAACCAGATGCCATTCAGGGGAGCCCATCAGAGGGCCCCATACACTGCCCAATAACCTGCCAATGGGGAATCCCATTTCCAAAGTCTGAATTTATCTCAATATTTTCTGGAAAAAACTCTGACCAAATCTGTACAGGTTTTCTGCTCCTTATTTATCAATGCACTTTCTCAAAAATTTTGTTTGTGGGGAAAAAAGCCTACAAAATTTTCAGATTTTCCACCTGATTTTTTTTGCCCCAAAAACCATGAAATGTGCTGAATATTGTACGAAACCTGTTGCGTATCAGAATATCTTTGGGACTTCTCCAATTGACTAATAAGCAACCTTGGCAGGTCTGAGATGCCACATTTTCGAATTCTGACTTTTTCCATCCTCTGTTTAATGAATCTCAAAAAATTGGCCTGGGGCTGAAGGGGGGCCCCACAGTGCAGTACTTTTCTAAGAGCTGGGCCTTATGAGCGCCAAAGCTATGCTGCCTCCTTCCGATGTCCTGAGCAGCTGAATGCGGAAGTGCCGAACAGACGCGAAGTCTCGCAGGAGCGGTGGGGCTTGGATGCCAGGGTGGGCGGGCCCCAGGGGGCCCCAAAAGTTTTGTTGTACGGGGCCCAGGATTTCTAATGGCGGCCCTGCCTATAGGTAACATTTATTATTATTAACATGTATTTCTATAGTGCCAACTTGTTGCGTAGCGCTGTCTTGTACATTCATATGTTAAAAAGTCATTTTTTTGTGTCAGTATCACTTTAAGATGTGCCTAACATTTGCCCTTCCCACCTTACTTTCTACTTTAAAACCTTTGAGCAAGTATATAAGTACAGGTATGGAATATCTGTAGAACTAAGTCAAATCAACTGGACCTGCTGTGTTTTTTCCTTGAAGACATTTCACCAGTCATCCAACTGGCTTTGTCAATACAGAATCACTGTTATTCTGTATAATAAATATTCTGAATGGAGAAAGCCAGTTGGATGATTGGTGAAATGTCTTCAAGGAAAAAACACAGCAGATCCAGTTGATTTGACTTATTTCTACAGATATACCATGACTTAGATGAATGAGAATCTTCACAATCAGGTATGGAACCTGTTATACAGAATGCTTGGAACCGGAGACGTTCTAGATGACGGATCTTTCCATAATTTGGTTTTTCATACCTTAAGTCTACTAGAAAATCTAGTTAAACATTAAATAAACCCTTTCAATGAGGATTAATTACTTACGTCTTAGTTGGGATCAAATACAAGCTACTGTTTTATTATTACACAGAAAAAGGAAATAATTTTTAAA
Source organism: Xenopus borealis (assembly GCA_024363595.1). Classification (NCBI taxonomy): domain Eukaryota; kingdom Metazoa; phylum Chordata; class Amphibia; order Anura; family Pipidae; genus Xenopus; species Xenopus borealis. The sequence continues at coordinate 6,518,995 of CM044437.1, read as the reverse complement.
CATTTGGATAAAATTAAGTCTATGGGAGATGGCCATCCTATAATTCAGATCTTTCTGGATAAAGGGTTTCCAGGTAACCGATCCCATACCTTTTTAGGGATGTGGATTACCATGGTCCCCCTGACACTCATGAATTCAATGTTGCATGGGCATTTCCATGTGCGGCTTCTTCTGAATTCTACACTTCCAGACGCAGCTCTTTCAATTTCAGGAAGGCAAAGAGTTCCACCTCTCATACGAAAAATCCCGTCAGGACAGGTGCATTGCAGACATGAACCCCTACACTGATAAATGAACCCAAAAGTCAACTAGTTCATGTAGTCTGCATGCAATTCCCTATGACAAAAAGAACAAAAAAGGTAAAGGTGTAATTTATGCAAGTGCAAGAGCACGCCCCTAGTGCTCATTTAAAAAAAGTGTAAGGCAGTCCCAACCTTAAGGTGGCCATACACAGGCCAATAAAAGCTGCCGACAGACTAAGTCGGCAGCTTATCGGCCTGTGCGTGGGGCACTCACGCCAGTCGGCCAGGTGTCGATCAGACGGGACTAAAAATCCCGTCGGATCGGAGACGCATCTGTTCATAGAAGCGCGGTCCTGTGATCCGACCACCGGTATCCCCTGCGTTGTGATCCAATCGTTGGACCGTATTGCCCACAATAGGATCGGCCCGATATCGCCCACCTCAAGGTGGACAGATAGGGGAGAGATCTCATCATGTATGGCCACCTTTAGTGCCTGATAATCTTGCTGGCAGTAAGTAGAGGATCCTGTTGAGTCCTGCTCCAACCGGCTCTCTCGAACCTAAATGCCTCCCCTGTCTCTCCTTCATGAATACCTTGCTGCTGAACAAAGATAGCTCTGTATTCATTAGGAAAATCTAGGTCTCTAAGCTCTATCTGGAGGATGCAACAATTCTCCTACCAAAAGGGCAAGTTGCAAAGTGTAAAACACATGATGGATTGCCCATTTTAGTAAATGGCCCTCTTACATGGCCACTGAAAGCATGATTAATTCAATTTAACATATTGATTCAACATGTTGGGCAGCTAACAGGTGTATTAAGGGTAAGGCCAGACCAGAAGATTCTGGGAGATTTGTCGCCTGGCGACTAATCACTTCTTCTTTGGGGAGACAGATCCCCCCCGAATCATTTCCCCCTGCCTTCCAGCTGATTAATAGGCCATTTCGAGCAATTTTGGGATAGCGCAGTGCCGCGTGTGAATAGGTTCAGGCGATTATTCATTAAGCCGCTGGAAGGCAGGGGGAAGCAGTTCGGGGAGATTAGTTGCCAGGCGATTAGTCGCCAGTAGACGAATCTCCCAGTCTGGCCTTACCCTAAACCAGATCTTGTATTCGTAGTACCCTAACCCGCCAAACCTATGTTTTTGTTTGCTAATGCCTGCAACATTCTTGGGATACTACATGGTTTAGATACTCCTAAAGTTTATTGCAATGCACAGTGTTTGGAGCCTACATATTAAATGTATTTCAATGGGAAACATGCTTTTCATGCAAACGTTGGGCCACAAAGCACCTCTTGCAGCTGCCCATTATTTATATATTTTGACGATTTCTGAGCTAAAAAGTGTTTGGACCGGACAATTCAGCTAGTTTTTGTCGCTTTCCATGCATGTTCCAGACTGCAAAGTGCTGCTGCTACACCACCTCAAGAGGAACACCCTAAATTTATTCATTAGCAATAGTATCCTGTACCCGTCTAATAATATGTAGGCATTCCAAAAGGGTGTCTTGTAAAGAAGGCTGTATAAATGCAGGTGATGGGACTCTGTTCTGGAAGTGGTGTATTTCTAGGCACACATCAGTTACCCCTAATTGATTTTTTAACTCTTTGCCTGGAAAGGGGAGGTCCTGTTTGTTCTCCACTTACTGTAAGGCCACTGGATGAGTCAAAAACAAATGATGTGTGAAACTCAGCGGCTGTCCCCACTGGGAGCGGTGTTTGTTTATGCTGTGGATGCCAGTAATTCAATTACTGAGGGATACACTCATTTTACAAATGAATAGGCCTGGACTTCCTCCTACATCATGCATACAAGCACGGAAAGAGGTGGTTACTGTCACAGGCCACAAGCTTAGACAGTCTGTGTTCCACATCCTATATCAGTGGTCCTCAAACTTGGCCCTCCAGCTTTTAAGGAACTACAAGTCCCACAATGCAATGAAGGAGTCTGACAGCCACAGTCAGGCAAATGCATTGTGGGACTTGTAGTTCCTTAACAGCTGGAGGGCCAAGTTTGAGGACCACTGTCCTATATAGAGGTTTTGTGATTAATTTATTGGAAAGACCTGATTGCATAAGAAGGGGTTGGGATAAAAAATTGGCACACTTACACCATCATTTGGCTGATGACACAATTCAGAGTGGATGGGATCCATTGGCAGGTCTAGAACCTAAACAGACCCATCCTACATATTGGCAATCTGATCCATGGCAATCCTGTGATCTATCAACGTACAAGGAATCTGTATTCTTATCTGCTGATGCCCCTATCCAGTGACTTGATTGGGTATCTGTAGATGCAGATGTAATTGGAACCACTGCTCATTCTGAAATCTGCTAGTTGGGGCTTTTGGCCCAGTCGTTTGGCCATCTACTTGGATGTTCAGTTCATACAACGTTCACAGGTTTGGCCTGCAGACCAATATCTCAGATAACCATATGCTGATCCTACCATGGGGATACATTAGTGTAAAACATATTTCTGGTATAGATATCCGAACCAATGTCCAGAATGCTCCGAATTACTGAATGGCTATCTCCCATGGACTCCATGGGAGAAATTATTTCCTTTTTCTCTGTAATAACAAAACAGTACTTGATCTCAACTAAGATCATTAATCCTTATTGGAAGCAAAACCAGCCTATTGGGTTTATTTAGGGGGTTGTTTATCAAAGTCTGAATGCTAAAAACTCAAAAAAAGTTTTTTTTTTTACTAAAATTTTAAGTGGAATTTTAACATTTTTTTTAGTATACCCCGAGGCTGCAAAACGGCACAAAATACTTAGGTATTTAGATTTACTATTTTCACATGAAGGATTTGAGATTTGATAAAATTTTCAAAAAGATTCAAATTCGAATTTCGAATAACTTTTTGGAGTGCTTCGAATTTTTTAAAAATTTGATGGTCCAAGTACTCCAAAAAGTTATTCGAAATTCGAATGATTCAAATAAAAATCTATTCGACCATTAAAAAATTTTGATAGGTTCGCCAGATCAAAGCTACCAAATTGCTTTAACACCCTATGGGAAGCTCGTTCGATTTGAATGATTTAATTGTTTGATCGAATTTTTTTTATTCGATCATTCGTTCGATCGAAATGTGGTAGAAACTTCAAATTCGATTTTTGAACCTGAAGGTTTCAAATTTGACCTCAAATCGATTGGTCGAATTCGAGGGTAAATTCACCCTCGAATTCGACCATTAGTAAATCAGCCCCTTCATCTTCAACCTGTCGAGGTCCTGTCAAAGTCAGTGGCAGAGATCCTATTTGCAATTTGAAGATATTACTGTCTGCACTGGGTCCGAACATTTCAGGCTTTTCTGCTGATTTCACAAAAAGTTTTGAGTTTTCGGCCGTCAAATCTGAACAATTCTGATTTTTTTTATCTGAAAAAGGTCGTGGGTTTTCTATGCGATCATTTGTAAAAGCTGCTCCAATTGTTTTGTGGCCTACATGCAGCCCTGTTGAAAAGAATTGCTTGCGTCTATTCCTGCGCTCCCCTGCGGCTAGGGTTGCCACTACCGGCCCGGCCGGTATTTTTGATGGTTGATCCCAATGTTATTAATAGGCAAAAAAGATAAATATATAGGAAAGCCAGTATTTTTTTCAAGAAAAGGGGGCAACCCTACCTGCGGCTGAACGCAGCAAAATGAAACCGCAGGGTAGGGCAGGGAAAAACGCTTTTGTGTAAGAGCCCTTAAGGTATGGCGATCCAGGTTACGGAAAGACCCCCAAGTCCCGAGCATTCTGAGTAACAGATTCCATACCTGTATGTGTAAGTATGTATATCCATTGCGATCAGCATTGTGGCGTTGCAGAGGTTAACACGCAGTCACACTTCATTATCACCCAGTGTTATCCATTTGCCTTGTGTGGTTCTTTACATCTCAAGCTGTTGAATACGTTGTGTACTGAGGCTTAGCAGATTGATCCAGCTGTTTGATATATGTGCTTTGATTTTGCATTCTGCTTTGCTCTATTAATAGCATGGTGTTATTCAATAGGAGATGCCATGCACGCTACTCTACAGAGTTGAAATGAGGCCTAAAACACATATACGTAGTTATCATCTCAATGTGCTGTTTGTTTCTTCAGATATATATATATATATTTATAAGTCATTTCAATAATACCCGGTAAATGTAAGTATCCTTTATTTATAGCTCCCACGTATTTTGCAGCACTTTTTTTCTTCTCTTACGTAGATTGTTTATCATTCACATAACCCAGTGGAGCTCACAATACAATTTTACAATAAATCCAATTAACTGCCAGCCATCGCGGCCACTAATTAGATCCAATGTGCCATCTGCGTAGAATAACATACGTTACCTGCCACTCTGTAACTATAGGAGGCCCCAAGCGGTTCTTATCTGAAAAAGAAAGATGTGTTATCTGAATGCAAAGATTGCTGCACAGGTAAAGATCATTATCCCTTACTAGAGAGCAATTTATCTTAATAGAAAAGATAAACTGATCTTGTCAGTTGAATACATTAGAAGCTGCTGGCCAGGTTCATACAGTATGGTCCTCTAGGGACCCATAGGTTTCTGTTTGGCACCTATGGAGTTAAGTCCCTGATCTCTGTTACTAGGCAGAAGGTTATGTTGCAAGTGTATGCTTCTAACCAATAGTTACAGCCCAGAGTTTAATGACCATTTCCTGCCTTACACTGTATAGTGCTGGGAAGGGAGTGGCAGCTTCCTCTTTGGCCTCTGGATGCTGATCCAGCAGGGTGTGCCCAGGGGGGACCTGGGTACAGAAAGGCCTTTGCTCTGAAAAGAAGTCGGGGACCAGGCAACCCTGTGAATGAGGTATAGCTAGCCTAGGGGAGTTTGGTGATAGACTCTCTAGGAAGAGTGAGACAGAAAGTTTTAGCAGCATGAGCAGTTGTAGCTCCACCGAGGATTGATAGAAGGAAGTAGCTTCCCGCAGGTTTTGAAATACCTGAGTGCAGGGACCTCAGAGAAGAGGGACTGTGAGGGTTGAGGCTGCTGTCCTGGAGCTCCCTGGAGAAAGGGAGGACTGTCGAGGCTTCTGGAGGGTGCAACTACTCCAAAGTGCTGTACCTGTCTGTGTGACGTCTGTGCTCCTGCTATATGCTCAACTCCTGCGTGAGTAAACCTGAGGATATTTGTCTCTGACATAATAAACCATTTTTCCTTGTTTGCACCAAGAACCTCCTGGCGCCCATCATTTTTGTAAGTTGCACACACAGTGTCTGGGTGTTTTAGTTGCACTACACCGTAGAGGGAATGCTTCCACTTAGCGAAGGCCCGGGATCCTGCAGAGAGAGTCCAATGTAACCCATGCTCATACCAATAGCCGGACATTTTAACTATCTGTGGTCTGGATAGCCCAGATTAGCGTTACAGTCCTATCCAGGCCTGGACTGGCAATTTGTGGATTCTGGCAAATGCCCCAGGGGCTGCTGTAAAGCTGAACATGCGAGTAAAGATTTTTTTAAAAGATCTTTTCGTTATCGTTAGAACAAGCTTACCATGAAACGATCGTTTAAATGTACGATTTGTACATCAACTAAAAAGACCATTTCAAACGATGTTGTCCAGGAAAACTGAGGGTAGCTGCCTGCTTGGCCCTGCAAACAATCGGACAATAGATAGATTTCGCTGTGACCGATTTTCTAACCTGGCCAATTAATTTTCTGACCGAGGTCGGGCGAAAAATCATAGGATGCACGATGTTCGATTACCACTAACCACACGATAATTTGCGGGTTGATTGGATTGCTCTAAAATAGGTCGTTCATCAAAGAAAAATCTGTGTTTATGGGGACCTTTTCATGCCAAGTGGTCCCCAACCAGTAACTTGCGAGCAACATATTTCTCCCCAAGATGTTGTTCCGAATGGCCTCAGCAGGTACTTATTTTTGAGTTTTAGGCTTGGAGGCAAGTATTGGATAAGAACCAGATGTACTGCCAAACAGAGCCTCCTGTAGACCACTAGTCTATACAGAGGCTACCGAACAGCCTTTATTTGACATCCCCATTAGTCATGTGTGGGTCGAGTTTTCCCAACGCTAACCTGCCCTCCTTCAGCCCGTGCCCGCCCGCATCTGCACTGCCGGGTTTGTTTTATAGACTCATGTCGATGATGTCACAAAAGGGGTGGGGCGAGCAGACATGCAGCTATGTAGTTGGAAGTCCGCATTTGTAGGTCACCCACCACCCATGAAGTGCAGCACAAGGTTGACCCGAACCTGATTGACCACCGGTATTGGGTTGCACCACACATCACTAATCCCCATGGACTTTTCATGCATGTGCTGCTCTACAAGTCTTTTTACATTTAAATGTAGCTCACAAGTAAAAAAGGTTGGGGACCCCTGCCATAGACAGTTACTAATTGTTGGACTGGTGGGGTGCTGTTTGGGCCTCTGTGTATTTGATACACCTGGGCCCATTTTGAATCCCAGTCCCGACCTTGTCCTATCCGATGCTGCCAGATTTGAAGAGGTGCTAGGTAGACTAGGGCCATTGCACACTAGTCTACAGCTTGGGTTGTTCACCTTCCAAAATCTTTCTTCAATTCAGTTGTTTCTCAGTTTGATCCCCAGAAATAGACTTTTTACAATTACTTTTATTTTTTACTGTTTTTCCAAAATCTAAGTTTTTAAAGTTGAATGTTGGTGTCTCTGGTGTTTGAGTCCGGCAGTTCAGTAATTCAGGTGCAAACTGTAAACTGTTACAATTTTACAACATTTAGTTGATACATTTCTCAGCAGCATATCAGGTAGTGGGCCGACCTGATACCCGCAGGACCCACGAGTTTACCCTGGCTGGTTTGGGCCGACCCCGCACTGCCGGGTTCTGGTTTTATAGCCATGCACCGGCTCACCCGCCCCTTTTGTGACGTAATTGGCGGGGCAGTTCTATTTAAGGAACCCGAAAGCGCGAGCGCGGACTGAGGGAAGGCGGGTTAGGGTGGGAACCCGACTCGCTCATCACTAATCTCTGGAGTATTAGCAACTAATGTAACAATTCTGCTGCCTGTAATGAAAATCAGGGATTCTGCTGAGCAGGGACAAAGATAAGAAATGTATCCATTAAATGTATCAATTTAGAACAGTTTTGGGGGTGAATGAGAGACGGGACGATGAATTTGAGATCGTGAATAATACAAAGTAAAAAACAACCATTAAATTGAAGCCTTACAGAACAATTATTTTTTGGCTGCCTTGGTCAGTGACCCTCATTTGAAAGCTGGAAATCAAAAATAAAGACCAATGAAACACTGACTAAAATTGGATTTTCCATAGCATACTGTACTTAAAGGTGAACTCCCCCTTTACAGCGCTTTTATAGCACCCGGGGGTATTTATGTTAAGTCCCCCCCTCCTTACCTCCCCCCTGCAGAGTCTTAACCCTGAATAATTTTCACTCTAGAAATAGGGACTGCAAATGCAGAGTGAGCGCAGCAGAGCTCACAGGCGCCATCTCCTCATCTTCGGTAATCTCTTTCGGCGCATCCCCATTTGGAAAAAAACGGGAAAATTGCTACAATTGCGTGTGCGCCGATATGCCGCTCCATTCACTAAGATTACTGTAGATAAGAAGATGGCGCCCGTGAGCTCCCCTGCACTCACTCTGCATTTGTGGCCTCTATTTCTAGAGGGAAAAGAACTCAGGGGTAAGACTGTGCAGGGGGGAGGCAGGGAGGGGGGCCAGTGGGGACTTAACATCATGGGGGGGGTTTAGTTCTTCTTTAAAGAATGCACTTTAGTAACGTTTGCAGTAATTAACATATGTACCTTATAAAGTACCCGCTAATCGCATTACCTCCGAAGTACAAACTGAACTCCAAGTGCCCTGCAAGTGTTAGAAACCACCCAATAGAATCAATCTGCATTTCTGTGTACCTTACTCAAAGACCTTGCAGGGTTAGGATAAAAATGAATTCATTTAATGGTAAGTTTCTGAGAGCTCTCCCTGTTAAAGGGCACCTGTTGGGGACGAAAATACCCAACTCCAGTTAGTTTTGTTTTTTAATTGCCCCCGCCAGCTCTAGGACACCCGCACCAGGAGGTTTAGCTTTTTATTCAGCAGCTCTCCAGTTTACAATATCACCCATCTGGTTGCTAGGGCTTAAATAACCCTAGCAACTATAAGATACTGGAATATGGAAAATAGGAGTGGGCCTTAACAGAAAGAGGAGCAATAATATTATATGTAGCTTTACACATCATGTATTTTTATATGGGGTCAGTGACCCCCATTTGAAAGCTGGAGAGACTCAGAAGGCTATAACAAAAAAACTATAAAAAAAAAAAAAAAAAAATAATGAAGACCACTTGAAAAGTTGTTTAGAATTGGCCATTCTATAACATACTAAGGGCTGGGACAGACAGGGAGATTTGGGGAGATTCTGTCGGCTGGCGTTTAATCGCAGGCGACAATCTCCCCGAACTCCCTTCTCCCTGTCCGCCGCTTGTTTAAATGAAAAAGCGCCATCGCTGTGCACTGTGTGGCGCTTTTTCATTTAAACAAGTGACGGAGAGGGAGAAGGGAGTTCGGGGGAGATTGTCGCCTGCGATTAAACACCAGCCGACAGAATCTCCCCAAATCTCCCTGTCTGTCCCAGCCCTTAAAGTTAACAATGTCCTCTTCCTTGAAACATTGTAAAGCAACTGAAAGAAAATGATTCTTCTCACCGAATATATGTCATAATTGTATTATTACTCCACTTCAAGGAATCCTAAACAAAAAAAAAAAAAAAAAAAAATAATGAAGACCACTTGAAAAGTTGTTTAGAATTGGCCATTCTATAACATACTAAGGGCTGGGACAGACAGGGAGATTTGGGGAGATTCTGTCGGCTGGCGTTTAATCGCAGGCGACAATCTCCCCGAACTCCCTTCTCCCTGTCCGCCGCTTGTTTAAATGAAAAAGCGCCATCGCTGTGCACTGTGTGGCGCTTTTTCATTTAAACAAGTGACGGAGAGGGAGAAGGGAGTTCGGGGGAGATTGTCGCCTGCGATTAAACACCAGCCGACAGAATCTCCCCAAATCTCCCTGTCTGTCCCAGCCCTTAAAGTTAACAATGTCCTCTTCCTTGAAACATTGTAAAGCAACTGAAAGAAAATGATTCTTCTCACCGAATATATGTCATAATTGTATTATTACTCCACTTCAAGGAATCCTAAACAAAAAAAAAAAAACCAACCCATTCCTTTCAGACAGGAATCTCCCAATAGTCATGTTAAATCGGTCCTACAATTCAAGTAGTGCCCAGAACAGGTATTACATGTGTAGTGACACCTTGTCTTGACTATTAACACTTACCATGGAGACAAAGGACAGGATGTTGTGTAGTTTGCATGCACACGTGTAGTTTAAACACTCTTTGTATGCTCCTCATAGCATCTGAGACATTAGTGCAAAGTCATTTTATTGGGAGAGAAGAATGCTTTAATCTCCCCACGAATAAGCACCAGAATACATTGTAAACATATATTGTTTATTAGGCATTTCACTGTGCATAGCACATACATTACAATATTAGGGCACCTGTATAAAACTACAGACATTGTGGAACACCATCGACTGCTTCGCTTGAAGGGTCAATCCAATACCCGCAGTGCCTAAGTGCAGCGCTGACCTTTCACACCATTTTGAATTACTTAAAGAAAGCACAATTTGTTCACATAATACTGATACCTCAATACATTCTTTACTCAAGTCCAGTTCTATAAAAATACATCTCTTACTAAAAAAAGGTTTTGGGTGGAGTTCAGGCTAGAAGAGCAGATAGTTCAACAGCTTTAAAAAAATTCTGACTGGTAAGATTTTGAAAATTCTGAATGCCATTTCCAGGACTCTATATTTTTTTTTAACAATTTTGTAGTATTTCTGGGGGGTTACAGCTGCCTGAAAATGGTAATCTGATTGTTCCAAGGGAGTTGGATTAGGACTGGCAGTTAGGGAAGGCAGTAAGGGACTGGCAGGGAGCTGGTGATAAAGTGTTCCTGGGTTTGGGGACGAGCAACTGGGTGGGAGGTGCAGTAGTGGCATTAGGGAAGGGTGGGGATGAGCAACTCAGTGGGAACA
>CM044437.1:6221762-6247834 GCA_024363595.1 Xenopus borealis | reverse complement strand
TGAAGGGAGAATTTCACTGCATACAGTCAGGTTTCTTATAAAAACGGTACACATTTATAATTGATGTATTGAAGATTTCTTTTTCATTAAAGAAAATAAGAATGGGATTTTATTTATTTGCCTTTCCTTGCCCTTTAAAGGCGAACCACCCCTTTAAGCAGTCCTTTTAAAGTTGGCAGAGTAAAGATTTCATTTGGTTTTAGAACTTGATAGACTGCACTATGGTAAGTCTGTGTGTGGGGCCGATACTTATGTTTAACAGTCCCTTTGCTTAATCAGGGCAGTTTTGTTGTACACTTATGGGAAACATTTTATAGTACCTTACCAGCCGACTGTCCCAAAAGTCATCTTGGGCGTGGGGAACTTAACTATAACTCAAACTAATGTATAATGTTGTATGGCTGATAGTGACTCAGTTACTTGTGGGTTTGGTTAATACTACTTACAGTAAATGGGCTACTTAATTGTTTGCACCCTTTTGCTATATTGGCTAAATCAAAACATACTTTTAATCTGTCTTAATTAAAGGGATACTGTCATGGGAAAACATGGTTTTTTTTTTCAGTTAATAGTGCTGCTCCAGCAGAATTCTGCACTGAAATCCAGTTCTCAAAAGAGGAAACAGATTTTTTTTATATTTAATTTTGAAATCTGACATGGGGCTAGACATATTGTCTGTTTCCCAGCTGCCCCCTGTAATGGGACTTGTGCCAGCACTTTAGGATGGAACTACTTTCTGGCAGGCTGTTATTTCTCCTACATTCTCCTAATGAATGAATGAATGTGTCTCAGTGGGACTTGGCTTTTTCTGTTGAGTGCTGTTCTTAGATCTACCAGGCAGCTGTTATCTTGTGTTAGGGAGCTGCTTTCTGGTTACCTTCCCATTGTTCTTTTGTGAGGCTGCTGCTGGGGGGAGGGAGAGAGTGATCTCACTCCAACTTGCAGTAAAGAGTGACTGAATTTTATCAGAGCACAAGTTACATGACTGGGGGCAGCTGGGAAACGGACTATATTTAGCTCCATGTAAGATTTACATTTTTTTTTTTTTTTAAATTAGCTGTTTTGAAAAAATGGATTTCAGTGCTGGAGCAGTACTATTAACTGATGTTTTGGGGGGGAAAAACTGACAGTATCCCTTTAAGACCTATTAATTGTTATTTATGACACTTTCGCTTGCTGTATTTCCTGTCACTTCTGAACTTCAAAAGATATGGCAAAATAAATTACCAGTCCACTTTGAAGCCCTTAATGATGAGCTGCTCGAAGGCTGCAGCTTAGATTATGGAGAGTTTTGTTTGTTTAAAGGTAGATAGAAACAGAGGCCTGTTTGATTGATTGATAAACAGAGGCCTGGTCAGCCAGTTACCCTATCCAGCTAGCCTCTTTGTCTCTCTCCGAGCATTGGCTGAGGTGGGTGTATTAAAAAGCCTGCCGGTAGTGAGGGGGGTGAGGGTCTGGACTAGGGGTAGGACACACCTAGCTTCCCTCCACCAGTGAACCCTAGGCACATGCTTCTAGTATTGACCCCAGTAGGTGGTGAGCTCTGAATAAATTGGCCTGTTTATAAAGGAAGGGTGAGTGGAGTTCAGTAAAATTAGCCCTACTTTTACATTTGTGCGATTTATGGATTTCTTTTAAATTAAAAAAAAAAAAAGTAGGCAGAATATAATTTCAGGACAAGTCCTATTTAAAGTCCTAATTTTAGCAACTTTGTTTTTAGGTATATACTGTCCCTTTAAAATAGATAAGATGATTCTTTTCCAAGAAGACACAACTAGTTACTCTAGTTTTTTTTATTTTGTAATATATGAATAAAGTGCTTTCAGTGCAATTATTGTTTACAATGATGATAGAAATGATTATAGTAATAGAAAAAAAAAAACTTGTCCACAGAGCTTACAGTTGCATGTGTAGAGAGAGAGATCAGAACATGAAGGGCTGAGTGCAGCAGATGGCAGTGCCTGACTACTTTGCGAGTCATTCCAAATGGGTGTGGAGAAATGTTTCATTGACAAGGTGCTGCTGTGTGAGTTTTCCTGAGACCTGCCTGGGCTGTGCCTACTCTCTACTCTACTGAAACTCTTAGAGATGTTTGTATTGTGTGTAAACCATTTGCGTTTATGAGGGGGTGTTGGATGACACTGGAGCCCACCCACCTCTCGCTGCTGGACAGTTACTTTCCTGAGTTGCACACTGCTGCTCTCATTTCTTCCCAAGTCTTGGAGACCGAAGGACAAGAAGATATTTCAACTTTGATTCCAGACCAGCTTTCCTTGTATCAATGGTTTCTGTCACAGTGAGTATATTAAGTTTATCTTCTGGAGGTCTGTTCTTATAGCACGTTGTAAAGGCATTTAAATATCCTTTTTCCTCTATTTGATTTTTTTTATTTCTCATTGCGCATTTCTGTGTCCTGAATATATTAGGGTTATTTTTATTCGATTTTCTGAAAAAAAAAAAATAATTCCTTCTGCTAATGCTTGAATTTTACATAATCTAGCTTTTACCGTGAGTATGGTCATGTTCTATCATCTATGGCTTATAGTTTTTTTTTTATGTATAAAACAAAAAAACAGTGACACTTCACATCCAACTGCTTTAGGGGGAAACCGCAGTTAGTGCAGTAGATACAAAATGGAAATTTTTTTTTACGGAGGCATAAAAAAAGGATCTCTCTGTAAGATTCAAAGATGTTGCATGTACAGAGGGATGCCGTATAAGTTTATAAGGAGAGAGAGATCATTCTTTGTTGTGTAAGCTAGTCCGTTTAATATACTTTCTGCTGCGCTTCTTATCTGAATAAAAAATGTACAAAGCAGGAACTGAGCTGTTCCAGTACATACATGTGTGCCGGCTGCTCTTGATAGCAGTTTTAAGTTTTCTGAGCTGCTGTTATCCTACATGAAGCATCAAAACCACACAACCAAGTAGAACTTTTTTTTTTATTTTATAAATGGCTGTATCTCCATCCCACAACTGTGTTTGTCTTTTGTCATTCTTTTTGCACATTTTGAGGCAAGAAGAACAAATTTGGAATAGGCACATGAAACTTTTTATAAAATGGACCATTTTCTCTATACATGGGTCATCATATCTAACAAAAGTAATATTACTACCACCGGAAACAGGTCACACTGCCTTGCAGAGAAACACCAGGGTATGTATGCTGTTGAGGTACAAGATGTGGTCATACTTAATATATAGTGAATAAGGTACCCCCTCTTGGAAAATATAAGGATATTATAAGATACCGAGGAGTTTCATGACCATATAAAAACACGAGGCCTTCGGCAGGTCATGGAACTCCGAGGTAACTTCTAATATCCTCATATTTTTCAATTGGGGGTACTTTATTTATTATAATACACAAGTTTCAGTGAGTCATGTGACAGAAATGACATCAGAACTCACCGTTTATAACTGATGACATCAGAACTCACCGTTTATAAGGATATAATTTACAAGATATTCACAGCTTTTGTGTATTATATAGTGAATAAAGTACCCCCTCTTGTAAAATATAAGGATATTATAAGTTACCGAGGAGTTTCATGACCATATAAAAACAGGAGGCCGAAGGCCGAGTGTTTTTATACAGGTCATGGAACTCCGAGGTAACTTATAATATCCTCATATTTTGCAACTGGGGGTACTTTATTATAATACACAAGTTTCAGTGAGTCATGTGACAGAAATGACATCAGAACTCACCGTTTATAACTGATGACATCAGAACTCGCCGTTTATAAGGATATAATTTACAAGATATTCACGGCTTTTGTGTATTGTACATATATAATGCACAAAAGCCATGAATATCTTGTAAATTGATATCCTCATAAACGTTGACTATGATGATGTCATCAGTTGTAAACGGTGAGTAGTGATGTCATTTGTCACATGACTTACTAAAACGTGTGTATTGTAATAAATAAAGTACCCATGTTTGGAAAATATGAGTTCCATGACCTGTGTAAAACCTTGGAACTCCTTGATAACGTATATTTTATATGGTCATGGAACTCCTCAGACTTATAATATCCTTATTTTCCAATAAGGGGTATTTTATTCACTATATAATTCAGGAGACATTATTATGCAAAATTATATTCTTCTAAACGGTGCTCAGTGACATAATCAAGTACTCCCTGTTGTAAAATATGAGGAAATTAGCCGTCAACTTGGAGTTCCATGACCTGTATAAAACCATGGAACTCTTTTTCAATCACTAATAAAATTTTACAAGAGGGGGATACTTTATTCACTATATTAAACATTTCATTCGATTCTACTCTGGAGTTAAATTCCAGACACATGTTATACACCAGCCTTTGCTCTAGCCTTTGAGTACTCTACTGTAGAGCCATTCTTATGCCCTTTTGGCTCTTAAAACATTCACATGTAAAGCCAAGTCATTTGGTAATGGCTTAAAAGTTCTGTAAATCATATGAGGGTGAAATGTCTCTGTTTCCTTCTAACTGTATAACATAAACCATCCTGTGCTCTGTGTTCTCTGCCATAGGACAAAGTTTATCAGGTTCTGGTAATATTTATAATTGTAGCCTTTGTTTAACTATCAGTCACCCGGAGACGGATGGTTTTGTTCATATTGTCATCATTTAAAAGTAGCTTTGTGGGGAACTGTAACCTGTTGACACAAAGTGCAATAAGGGATGTACACACTGAATAGTGCAGTGGTTCTCAACCTGGGGGTCGGGACCCCTTTGGGGATCGAAGGACCCCTTCACAGGGGTCCCTTAAGGGGTTCCAGGAGCAGGTTCATCTCTCTCCCCACTAGCCCTGGGGCAAGGTTGTAGCTCTTTGAGTGTTGGTGCTGGGAGTTGTAGTTCAGTAACCTGTGTAGGGAAGCCAGTTGCACTAGGCACGGAAAACAAACCTTTATGTAGCCACGCTGTCTCCTGTACTTTCCTAACAATCCGCTCTGGGCTGGCAACGAAAATATTTTAATATTTTATGGTTGGGGGTCACCACAACATGAGGAACTGTATTAAAGGGTCGCAGCATTAGGAAGGTTGAGACCCACTGGAATAGTGTGACTGACACAGTCATTGTAATTAGGAAGAGGATAAGGATTTTTTTGTAATATCTTTTATTTTCAATTGTGAAATTAACACATCTTTGGTAGTGCTACAATATCTTGTAGAAAGATGAATGTAGTTGTTTTTAGAAGTAAAATCGACACATTGGATGTCTCATTAAAGGTTGTTGTTCACCTATAACTTACCTTTTAGTATGATGGAGAGATGGTTTTAATTATTTTGTGCTATTTGAGTCCTTTAGCTTTTAATTCAGCAGCTCTCCAGTTTGAAATCTCCGCTGTCCGGTTGCTAGGATCCTAATTACCCCATCAACCATGCACTGATTTGAATAAGAGACTGTAATATGAATAGGCGAGGGTTCTGAATTGAAAGATGAGTAATAAAAAAAGTAGCCGTAACAAATTTGTAGACTTTCAGATCATTGATCTTTTAAATGCAATCGGTGACCCCCATTTTAAAGCTGGGTAGAGTAAGAAGAAAAAGACTAATTAAAAAAGAAACTATAAAAATAAGACCAATTAAAAAGTTGCTTAGAATTAGCCATTCTACAAAATACTAACCTTTAAATGCAAGGTGACCCACCCCTTTATTAAACGGATGGGCGTATGATTGTGTTCGATCAATATTCCGATTTTATAGTTGCATTTACAGCATGTTAGACAGAGAATATATGGAGTTTTCAAACACCGTTTGTTTCACATCATATTTGATTTTAATGATGTAAATGACTACTTGGTGATTCACCTCTTCAGTGTAATGCTTCTAACATGGAGCTGCAGGGTTTTGGTTGTTCCGCCATGACTCTCTATATCAGTGGTCCTCAAACTTGGCCCTCCAGCTGTTAAGGAACTACAACTCCCACAATGCAATGATGGAGTCTGACAGCCACAGTCAGGCAAATGCATTGTGGGACTTGTAGTTCCTTAACAGCTGGAGGGCCAAGTTTGAGGACCACTGCTCTATATCCAATAACTAGCCTAATAAATAAACACGAACAAGTCAAGTCATAGGAAGAGTATGAACATTGCTGATATGTTCTAGAAGGCTTCTGGTCTATGAGCATCAGAAGGCTAGTAGGTTAAGTTCCAAAGTGTGCAACAGAGGTCTTGCCTTTGGCCATTGACCTACTGCAGTTATAAATGTATATCGTTAAAAAGAGGGGCTGTAATAAAAAATACTGTTGAAATCTGTTATAAAAAATTGTAACTGCATTTGAGACTAATCTGATAAAAGTAAGAGCAGCGGGATTGATAGAGCTTTGAGATGACCACTGGTTTGACTTAATTTCCTAAGATCTTAACCCAAGCTGGCTCCATAGCTGGGACAAATGCTCCAGTTCCGGCTAGCTCAGGTACTTTTATACCCGCTACAATTTCCGACATGGCAGAAGAGGGTTAATTACTAAAAAAAAACTAAGTTGACATCTTCGATAGAAATAGGAGCAGCTCCGAAACCCCCAAGCTCCGTAGACTTCACTTCATTCTTACTTCAGCTTTTTTTCTGACTACAGCCCATAGTAATAAATTATTAGCTGCACTCCTTCTCCAGGTCTGAAGTACTGCCTGTCCTCCAGGTTTGTTCCACCTCTTGTATCAAGCACTAAATCAAAAGCAATACTTCACAACTGATCTATTCCTCAGAGCTTCTTGTAAACCATTGCTTCGTAAATGCTTCCGTCCAGCTGTTAAAAGGATCTTGCTTTTTTTTTACTGGATTGGTGAAGTGTTTTTGGCATAGTAATTCATAGTAACTTTGCACCACGAATAGGCTTAAAAAAATAAAATGACACAGGAATGTTTTTGGGGGTTTTTTTCACTCCCATAAATTCGACCAATCGAATTTTATCTGTAAAATCAACACTGACAAATTTAAACAAGCCGAAAACTCAAATCGAATTCAATTTGAATTAGAAAAACCTGATTCAAATTTAAAAAAAAAAACTCTCTTCAGGAAGGCTGCAAACGTCACCAAATTGATCCCATTGACTTATACGGTAATTCAGCAGGTTTTAGCTGGCAATTAGTCTTAAAGGGCCAGAGTATTAGAAATCTTGAAATGTGAATTAAAACTAGAATTTGAGTTTGGATAATTATTTTGTGTTTTGACCAAAAATTTAAATCGAAAGTTTGAATTTTCACTTCGACCCTTAATAAATCTGCCCCAAAGTGTGAAGATCATGGCAAAAGAACTGTAACCGAAACTGCAGAGAAAGGAAGGAAAGGGCGAAAAGGGGTCCCTTCACTCCAAGCCAAAGGAGCATTACTGTTATAGGGTTTAAAATGGAACAATTTTAGAAGAAAATTGTAAAGTCAGAGCGTAACTGGAAAAGATGGATTGCTATTGAGCACCATACAAAGACTGGTGTATCAAGTTTGGGGCTTATTCATTTAGGTCTGTTTGAGACTGTAGGAGATGAGCAGAGACTATAGGCTCTGGCCCACAGTAATGCATCTTCACTGCTTATGTTCAGTTGGGGTGATCATAGTACTGATGCTGGTTATGGTTTACCATTGCTTTTGAATGATGGTGACTATTCTAAAGAAATCTGAAATGACTGATCAGGCTGAAGAGATCAGTTTAAAGCCGGCCATAGACGTAACAATTACGATCTTTCTCGGGAAAGATGTTTCCAAGAAAGATCGTTCGTTTCAACACACACATGTAGAGCTGAATTGTCAAATATACAGTTAGAAACAATAGAATTCTACTTGTATCTGACGATTCAGCACTAACAATGGCCGATGTTCAGGGAGCTTTCAAAGGCATCCGATCAAAATTTTCCATCCAGTCCGATCAACCAGCCGACCGATATCTTAATCCTCTGACGATGTCGGTCGGCTCATTTCCCACCATACACGCACCGAATATCGTACGAAAATTAGTTTCGTACGATATTATCTGTGCGTCTATGGCCACCTTTAGGCTGTGAAGTAGTTTTGACATGCAAAAGATGATTCATTTTCAGTTCTGAAAAACCACAAAGGTCTCTGGGATTTGTCTTGTTTTGACCAGAAATAATTTGCTGTCTTGTGTTTCCTTCATTGCAGTTACTAAACTCCTTGGGAGCGGATCGGGAAACTGGCTGTAAACATGGCTTATTCTTTAGAGATGGGCAGAGGAAAGTGGATTATATCCTGGCATTCACCTACAAGAAGTCTTCTGGCAGCAGAACTCCACATAAAAAGAACCATCACAGTAACTCTGTACACAACTTGCACAGCCCAAAAGATGATCACCATCTACCTGGGGGAGGTGGTGACCTGGAGGCAATGGAAGCAGAGCCTAAAATGGATTATCATGAAGACGACAAGCGTTTCCGCAGGGAAGAATATGAAGGCAACCTAATCGAGACTGGTCTAGAACTGGAAAGGGATGAAGAGGTAAACGGGATAAACCTTGCTATGCTAAGTTTGTGTAACATATGTATAGACACAAGTAAAAGTATTTGTCGATTCTGAAATAAACATTTCACTGATCTGCCACCCACAGGCCCGGACTGGCAATCTGTGGGTTAGGGCAAATGCCAGATGGGCTGCTATAAGGTGCCATAGAAAGTCAGTATTTAGTGGGCTGGTGGGGGCTGTTTGGGCCTCTATGTGGGCTGATGGGCCTCTGTGTACCTGAAATGCCAGGGCTTATTTTAATTCTCAGTCCAGTCCTGGCCACCCACATAGTTAGCCCAATCATGACCGATTATTTAGCTCTTCAGCCAAAAATCTTATTGTGAGTTGGTCTTTTAGAGATTCACCTTGTGACTTAATGAATATTTTGCTACAATTTCTGACCTGCTCAAGAGTCACCAATTTGGTAGCCAATGTCTGTCAATGTTGGGTACCACTATCCTGCCAGCTTTTATTGTCAAACAATCACTGATGTTCAGAAATGGATATGGTAATTTAAATATTTATGTAATCCTGAGAATATGTGGAAAGTAAAGTAAGCTTTCCTCTGGCTATAGATTGTGGCTGATTACCATAAGGGGAACTACATTCTGGTGTTGGGCTGTTGGCAAGGGATGTGGTGGTGCAAGTTAGAGAAGGTGGGGCCTTCTCCATAGAACACCAAAATACTTAAATGACCAGTAACAATATAAAAAAAAAATCTTTAAAGGGGTTGTTCACCTTTGAGTCAACTTTTAGTATAATGTAGAGAGCGATATTCTGAGACAACTTGCAATTGGTTTTCATTTTTTATTATTTGTGGTTTTTTAGTTTATTTAGCTTTTTATTCAGCAGCTCTCTAGTATGCAGTGTCAGCAATTTGGTTTCTAGGGTACAAATTTCCTTAGCAACCCTGCATTGATTTGAATAAGAGACTGGAATATGAATAGGAAATGGACTGAATAGAATGATAAGTAATAAAAAGTAACAATAACAATACATGTGTAGCCTTACAGAGCATTTGTTTTTACATGAAACTATGAAAAATAAATAATGAAGACCAATTTCTTAGAATTGGCCCTTCTACAATATACTAAAAGTTAACTTGAAGGTGAACCACCCCTTTAAATATGTTGGTATACAGTGGGAAAAAAACAGACAAAACTTTGAAATCGCTAAGTCTTTCTTAAGAAATAACGTTCCGAAAATCCTTCATAGGAGATAGTCATGGAGGGGGAGTTGAGCGCTGCACAATGAAGAAGCGGAGTTTCGGTACGTTATTTCCTAATAAAGACTTGTCGAAATTAGGTTTAGTCTGCATATTCCACATACACAAACTAGTGTCCTATATACATTCAATGGTGACCAGACCAAGAGCGTTGTCCTATGATTGCAGATGTGTGTTGAAAGGCCCATACACTTAATGATCATTAAGTGGCAAAGTCTATTTTGACATTCTTATGCAGATCTAACTTTAGAGATGATTGGCTGTAATACACAAGTTCAGCTTTTGCCTAACCCAAGCATTAGTTAGGACATCTAGGGTGAGTTACAAAGATGGTTAACTCCATGAAAATGTTACATTTTTGGAGCAAAACTTGTCCTCCTTCCCAAGATTCCCGATGCATTACTGAGACAGGTGTTTTATTATTTATTTAATATAAATGCCAAGTTGACTGTTATCAGACAGATTAGATCTCCATTCAAAGAGTTGGACATTTGCCTAAATATGCCATTCACAGCAATGGCCTACTTTTAGTGATCCATTCAGGCAAGCATGCTGAATCTTACTGTCTATCACTCATCTATTCATAGTTCTTACCAACAGCAGAGGCACAAGCAGGTGAAGTATTCTGTCTGAAAATACAAAATGCAATGTAAAGTAGGATCAGGATTGGGTAGGTAGACAGGCTGTTCAGTTTTTTTTCTATGTTCAATTTGAAATGGGGGTAATTTGTCCAGACTGAGGGCAGTTTTATAATGCTGGATTGCATCAGTTTATGATCAAAGATGTGAATATCGCCTGCATACAAATAATACTTAACAGTAAACACATAGCTGAGGTCTCCTGAAGAGTATTTAAAGGCAGAATAAAAAGTTAGCCCAACCTCACTTCTGTAAATAAAGTGGGTTCCTCTTGGAACGATGTCCCTATGCATTCTGTGAACAAGATCATACAGCCCTGGTAGGCAAAATGTTAAAGAATAGGCATACCCCTCAGCTAAAATGTGCCATACTTCTACAGACCTGTGATATATAAACCCAACCTATGCACTTTACTTTAATTTCAGCCAAGGTTACATGGCAGGCAATGTATTGGGTGTGCTAATAGCCAGGTAGTTAGTTGTCACTAGTCAAAATGTATTTAGCTTTCATTGTCCTTTAATTAAAATATGTTTTCTATCCTGAGCCGTAGAGTGGAGCTTGCCGAAATATCTGTAATATAATATGCAGTTTGCACACAGCTCCGTTATCACGTGTGCTGAGAAACTAATAAACGTCAGCTGAACAGCTACCAGTGTATCATGTACAAAGTGACTCAATCGCTAAAGCTGGTAAACATAACTTGTGTGCTTTCCCCTAAAGCTTTTTCTCTTAGGCTGCTGCTTCAGTCTTCTGACCAGGGACGCTTCTACTGCCCTCATCTCCTCCTACTGGGGTGGAACCATCTACTATAGGAAGGCTGTAGTAACTGTCGTTGGCAACACTATAAACACATGGGGTTATTTATTGAAGTCTGCCTGCCAAAAACTTGAAAAATGTGTTGTTTTTTTTCACCATAAAAAAGTGAGAAAAAAAAAAAAGAAAAAACATTTTTCGGGATTTATTATACCCCGTGGATGGAAAAAGTCAGAATCGGAAAACCGTGCATCTCCGACTTGCCAAAATTGTATATAAGTCAATGGGAGAAGTGCTGAAGATATCCTGATCTGCACTGGGTTACGTGCAATAATACGAAGGTTTTGTGGCAAAAAATAATTTCTTATGATTTGCACGATTTTTTGGAGTTTTTTTTTTTTAACAGCTGGAATTTTTCAGAAAACTAAATGGATTAATAAGGGGGAAAAAACCTGTGCGGATTTGGTCAGTGTATTTTAGAAAATAATTAGAGAAATTTGGATTTTGATAAAATACCTCCCACAATGTTGCTAACTACAGTTCCCATAACCATATTACAACAGAATATTGTTTTTCTACTGTTCTAAATGCAGTGCTATAAATGACAAATGATTAATTGTCTTGTAAAGTTTTTAATCTTGTAATGTGGGTCCATTGTTTTCACACGTTAATAAAGACGAAGTGAAATTACTTGCTAATGCGCTAACCCTGGCTGTCTATATGATTTGGGGTTTTTTTACATTTTAAAGGTGGATTGTTGTCCTATAAGCAGTATTTTTAGATCTTATTTTCCCATAACTGTAAATTATATACCCATCTCCCTATACAGATATATTTATATGAAAGTAAGGTGCCATATGACTTCTTATAGCTCAGGCCACAACACCCACTCCAGTTATCCATAATTAGCCATGCCACTGTATGATGTGAAACAGTTGTGCTCATAAGTTTACACACCCTGGCAGAATTTATGATTTCTGAACCATCTTTCAGAGAGTATGAATGATAACACAAAAACTTTTCTTTCACTCATGGTTAGTGGTTGGCTGAAGCCATTTTATTGTCAAACAACTGTATTTACTCTTTAAATCATAATCACTACACAAACTACCCAGATGACCCTGATCAAAAGTTTACATACCCTGGCAATTTGGTCTAACAGTCTAACTTGGCACACAAGGATTAGAATGGCTATTATAGGTAACCATCTTCACCTGTGATCTGTTTGCTTCTAATTAGTGGGTGTGTATAAAAGGTCAATGCCTTTCTGGACTCCTGACAGACTCTTGCATCTTTCATCCGGTGCTGCACTCATGTTTTTTGGATTCTAAGTCATGGGGAAAAAGCTAAAAAGACTTGTCAAATGATCTGCAGGAAAACGTAGTTGAACTCTATAAAACAGGAAAGGGATATAAGAAAATGTCAAAGGAATTGAGAATATCAATCAGAAATGTTCAAACTCTAATTAAGAAGTGGAAAATTGGGGGTTCTGTTGAAACCAAAACAAATAAAACTATAATTTCAGTCACAACTGGCAGAAAAATTGTTCAGAATGCAAGGAAAACCCCACAAATAACAGCAGAAAAAGTGTTTGTGGTTGTTTTAAGATGCTCAGTAAGAAGGCACTTGAAGAAAGATGGGCTGCATGGTTGAGTTGCCAGAAGAAAGCTATTACAACGCAAATGCCACAAAGTATCCTGCTTACAATATGCCAAACAGCACAAACACAAGTCATTAGGAGTGATGAGACTAAAATTTAACTTTTTGGCCACAACCATAAACGCTACATTCAGAGAGGAGTCAACAAGGCCTATGATGAAAGGTTCACCATACCTACTGTGAAAAATGGTGGTGGATCACTGATGTTTTGGGGATGTGTGAGATACAAAGGCACAGGAAAATTGCTCAGAATGGATGACAAAATGAATGCAGTAAGTTTAAAAAAAACAAATGCTTGAGGAAAATTTGCACTCATCGGCCCAGAAGCTGCACATAGGATGTACTTGGACAGTCCAACCTGACAATGATCCAAAACACAAGGCCAAGTTGACCTTTCATTGGCTACAGCAAAATATAGTTAAGGTTCTGGAGTGGCCATCTCTGTCTCCTGACCTCAATATCATTGAGCCACTCTGTGTAGTGATTATGATTTAAAGAGTAAACACCGTTGTTTGACAATAAATGGCTTCAGCCAACCACTAACCACAAGTTAAAGAAAAGTTTTTGTGTTATCATTCATATTCTCTGAAAAAATGGTTAATAAATCATAAATTCTGCCAGGGTATGTAAACTTATGAGCACAACTGTATATTTTAGTGTCCCGTTGATGGAACCAATGTTTGAAAAAGAAGTATTATTGTAATTTACATAGTAGTCAGCCATACGTGACTATAATTTGGTTGATCTAATCAAATATTGTATAATAACCTCCATAGAAACACCCCAAACATTGACTGAAACCCTTCTCCATAATTTTTTCCAAGACTAGTAAGACAGGTCAAGTTGCATTCATTATGTGAGCCTCTCAGTGATGCGTGCTGTAGAGTTATGTACAGAAGTATTTGTTTCAGGGGATGCTACATATCATCCCTGTCCTATGTGAATAATCTTACACCCTAAATGTAATTCAATGTGTGACTGTAAACTTTAAGGGGCACTAACTCTAAAAATACCTATAGGCAATTCTCCATATATGTAAAAAATTATACAGTGTTATGTACTTTGTTCACTGCAAACTTCAAAGGAAAATGTGTAATTTTTATTTTCTTTTGCTTCAAACTAATATAGTAGTTGAGTTGATATAATTAACTCAATTGGTGCAATATAGTCCTCGCTATCCTTTCAATAAACAATATCTAC
Source organism: Xenopus borealis (assembly GCA_024363595.1). Classification (NCBI taxonomy): domain Eukaryota; kingdom Metazoa; phylum Chordata; class Amphibia; order Anura; family Pipidae; genus Xenopus; species Xenopus borealis. The sequence goes on along the minus strand of CM044437.1, from coordinate 6,233,916 downwards.
TTAACTATGTTTAATGTTATGTCAAATAACATTGCTTCTCAAAGTTTTCCCAAAATAATTTAAATGAATTTAAATGTGATTTAAAAGGGAGGGTAGCATTTAGACTGATGTTTAATTCATGCCGTATAGCACTACTTTATAGTTTTGTTTGAAGTGTATTTGTTTTTTGCACTTGTCAATGCAATGGTTTGCATTTGAAATGGATTTATAATTTGGCAAACGTACAGTATTGTGCTCATATGCCACATGAGAGAAAGTACCTTTATTTTAATCTGCTTCTTTCCTTTTGCTACAGACTAAACTGCATGGTGTTGGCTTTGTAAAGATCCACGCTCCTTGGAATGTACTGTGCAGAGAAGCTGAGTTTATGAAACTCAAGATGCCCACAAAAAAGGTATGAGCTCACAACATGGGCTCTGACTGCTTTTCAGAGGCAGATGCTCATAAATAACATTGGGACATATTTATATATAGTGCCCTTTCTGTCTAGATTGCTGTTAGACCCACATCTTCTTAAAAGGGAAAAAAAAGTAGCTAAAAGAGAAGTTTGGGATATTGAACATTTTTTTTTTTTCAAAGTAAACAGACCCAAAACTAGTGAGAAAGCTTTGAATACAGGGGCTTTGCTAATGCAGCAAAAGGCAAGTGACTGTTGTAGAAACTAAGTTTATGTGAAAGTGATATTTGGTAAATTCAGTAATAAAAAGTGCAATTGTAAACAAAAGTAATCCTCATTAATGATGAGTGAAACCAGCCGATTTACTGAAATTCTTGAACAACAAAATTTTACCAAAATTAATCTGAAGCAAATTTACATTGCGGTTCTAGATTTGTAGCTCTGGAATAGCATATACCCTGCCCTTCTTGGTTAGAAAAGTTCTTTACCACTATAGTAAAACTTTACTTCATAGGGAAAAGGTTCAAGTGTTGCCAAAATCTTCAGAGCATGGTGCCCTAACCGTTTTATAGATCTACAGGGGGTGGCTGAGGTGGGCTCCAATGGGGAAGGGTACATGATTGTTTTGTCTGTGGGTATTTAAGCTACAAAAAAGACTTAATATTTTCCACCAAAGCACACGGCAACGTTCTAGCACAGATTTGCGAATGTTTTTGCAGCTGGTAAATACTGATGGCAGTGATTGCAAGCATTTACTTTTTGCTTTTTAATTTTTGGAAGGGTGCACTTATAAGCCCGCAAAAAACCCAAAAATGTGTAAATGCGACTGCTTGGAAGCCATGTTGATGGATTTTTCTCTTTGTTCCAGGTTTATCAAATAAATCAGACTCCAGGTCTAATGCAGAAACTGAGTTCTTTTATTCAGAAAATAAGTGAACCAATTCAACCGAAGGTTGCTGGTCTCAGACCCCAGACAGTGAAACATCTCTCTTACCCCTTCTCCAGGGAGAAGCAACACTTGTGAGTCTTAGCCATTTTACTTGTACTTTTTTATATGTTGGTTTCTCCCCTTCTGTTTGGAGATCCGGCCTTCAATTTCCTTAGATACAAAGACGATGGATACATCTGTGACCTGTTCTTTAATGCTTTGTAACTATCCACTTGGCACATAAAATGCATCTAAGACAGGACAAATATCTTTAGTGTTCCCTCTAGAAACCTGAATCAGGATCCTCCTTTTTTCTCTGTGATGCTCTTTTTTTTTTTTTTTTTTTTTTTTTTTTTTTTTTTTTTTTTTTTTTGGCTAATTTGGTTAAGAAATATTTTGTTTTTACTCCACTCTCAAATACACCTAGTAACAACTTTATATTATATTTATGTATATATAATTATGTACATAGCCAAATTATAAACCTTTTTTGCCATGTTAATGCTTTGTTTAACAGATTCGATATGTCGGACAAGGACTCGTTTTTTGACAGCAAAACAAGAAGTTCCATTGTAAGTGTTACAGTTCTAACACCTACCAAATGAGTTAAGTGTTAATTGCTCCTTTATTTGTTTTTAGCCATGATTAAAGGTCCACAGCATCTGTATTCCAATTATATGGAAGTAAAGAGAGTGAGCTTTCCCATGAATATTAAGCCTCTGGGACCTGCTGTTCAAAAAGCACTTAGAACTTTTTCCTTGGTGTAATTGTGTTTATTTAGTCACTGGAGACTGTCCACCATGCTCCTCAGTAGATTAATATTTTGCACTTTACCTGGTTGCTGGTAGGTTTTCAAATAACTACTATCGTCTAACCAACAGGTGTATGAAATCTTGAAGCGAACAACCTGCACCAAAGCCAAATACAGCATGGGTAAGAATAGCATGCAACAAATATCTGATGGTTTAGGGTAGAGGTTACTAAACTGTAAAAATTGGCCCCCAATAGGAGTCTAACGGCAGTGAACCCAACTGTGATGGCCATACTGAAAAATGTAGTGTAATAAATGATTTTGGGGCTTAAACATCTCCATGTTACTTCAGGGGTTTCAAAGATACTGACACTATACAGTACCTTCAAGTGTGTTATTTTTAATAGAGGCCGCTGCTTTGATAAACACAGTAGGTTCACTTGAAATATTTTTCATATAACAGATTGGCAAACACACAACTTCTCTCATACCTGCTTGCTAGAAGGCGTGGAATCCTCCACACCCACCATCAATGAGGCATGTTACACACCCTTTGCTTTTGGTATAAGTTTAAGACACTTCTTTGTGTAAACAGATCAAGGAAAACTGTTTACTTACAGAGCACTAGTCAGAGGTTCCACATCCCCAATCCACCCACTTACTTTAATAATGTAGGGGCACTGTTCAGATGTTTGTATCCCCAGCACCGCACAATAATCCCTTTTATACCCCGCATTGAGTAACGGAGTAGGCAAATTAGGTGCATTTTCCATTTACAGTATAAAGTGTAAAAATAAATGTTTAAAGACCTTCTAAAGTGCCTTCCCAGTATTTCCTCACTTACTCAGTAGAATGTTGCATTGAAAAGTCGATGTGTCTAGTTGAAAAAAATTGAAGTCTGGTGTGTTCAGGTAATACAGCATTACTGAAATATGCTTTCTGAACTACAATGCATGACGTTTATCCTAGGCAGACTTTTTCTGTACTTCTATAAAACATCTGGGGTAATAACTAAATTATGAATGGGCCCTTCGGATCATGTTGATCTACAACTCCGTGAACCAAGCCTATGGGGAAAAATACATGACCAATGCAGTTGATCCTATGGAAAGCTTGGTTATGGCTGAAGGGACCCTCGGCTTTAAAGAAAGTTGTAGTCTTCTCAATTGCTATTATATTGCCAGGTCTAAAGACTTCCTCCCTACTGTGCCATTTTATCTTGTGTTATGTTACTTATATTTATTTTTATTCATTGCAATATGCTTATGGGGAATTCTTGAGTAATAGTAGTGTAGCAGAACTACCATAGCTCCCTGGCCTGGCAGGTGTTTGCTACGAGTTGCAGCTTTGTATCAGCCATAAAGAAGTGTTTTAAATTAACCGTTTGAAGACCCAACAGTATTTCTATAAGTGGTGTTTATGTCCTTCGCACTTCTCTGTGCTGGACAAGTCAACCACTCAAGATGGCTTAAATCAGATTACAACAAACGCAGGATACAAACCCATCACCCCTGTCAGTCTTATAATAAAGGCAATGTTTACATGAATGTCTATAGTCAAACTGACCTTTCTTATAGGGCTCTGGTGCTCCAGCTGATATTTCATGACTGGAGTAGAAAATAAAAGGAAAGTCGCTAAAGATAGACTAATTATATGGCTTGTTTGAACAATAAGCTAGTGACAGTAAGAATGTGACTGCTGGAGGTAAAGTGATCTGCCTCAACTATCATTATGTGTATTTAACTTTAATGATAAACCAGTCTCATCCTCTTCTGGGACAATCGCCACATGGGGTGCTGCAGTATAAATGTTCAGATGCATGGGTCAGCACAACTTTGCCTTCATCTTTACTGCACTAGTTGGATGTGAAAATTATACCATATATCTTCATTTTTTAGGAATTACCAGTTTGCTTGCCAATGGTGTGTATAGCGCTGCCTATCCACTGCATGATGTGAGTATGACTCAAGCTTTGTCTGTATTCTAGGACTTCTTTACAGTTTTTTCTAATTCAGTGTATTGGCAGGGCTTGCTACCAATAATTGTATACCTCTTGTGATAGACTCCTCCCTCAGTTTCTGGGTTTATTGTGATTATCTGCAAGGTAAGGCACTTTGAGCTACGATTTTACATCAAGGGGAGTGTGGAAATTACCTGAAGTGCCTTGTAGGAACAGCAAAGAGTGTAGTTTGTGCCAAGTGCTACATTATTATGCAATTTCAAAACTCCTTGTCACTAGAAAGGCATAATACACCCACCCACACCATAGTGATGAAGCAACTACAATTAATGCGTCTGGCACCTATAGCCACACCCTGTTTCCCATTTAAATGCTTTGCGCAGAATGTGCAAATTATGTATTTTGCCTAGAGTGGTTCTGTTTTGGTGCATAACCATTCATGGAGAAATATCCACTGCAAAGATGTTTATTTGGACAGTTGATTAAATAAGTAACCATTTTCTCTTACCTAGGGTGACTATGATGGTGAAGCTGAAGCCAATGATAGGAAGGTAAGTGGTTATAACCACAAACTGGTTTTATTTTTTGTTCTTTAGAGGCAACTAAAACTCTACAGTTACAATATACTGTTGTTAGTTGACCTATTCTAGATGGAGTGTGTGCACCTTGAACATGTAACAGATAAGGTTGCTAATGAATGGGAAATTTATGTTGGCTGGATTTCATACACACACTGTACCAGCTATTGACTTGAATGCCTCAAACTGGTATTATTTGTAAGAAGGTTACTGTCTGATCAAAGTCAAGTGAATACAGGGAGTACAAAACGCATGATGAGAAAAGTGGATTATCTACCATGGGTGCCCCTACCCTGACTTAATAATATGATTATAATCTCCCAAGTTTTCGAGTTGCATTTATGCAGCATCCCACTAGCTCCTGGGTACAACGGCTTAGGGGCTGATTTATAAACCGTTGCAAAAGTGTTTTTGTCCGCAGCAACCTACTCGTCATATCTTTCATTTTGTGGCTTGTGGTAGGCTGTTCAAAACTCATTGCTGATTGGTTGCTATTGGCAACTACACTTGTGCTATCTAGAGCTATGTTTATAAATCAGCTCTATAATGTTCTAAACACAAATAGCACACCTGTCCTGAGTAAATATGTACTCCACATTGATAGCGGTATCCGAAGTGTGTAGTTCCATGAAACCTCCGTTGTAAATTCAGTTTTATTTGACATTTTAGCCCTGGCAAGCCCTATTGTCATTGTTCCAAACACTTGGGTAACCCAGTGATCCAACTATTAATAGCCCAAACTGATGGAGTGCCACAAAATGTACAATATTTGCAGCATCTTATCTCCTACATGCAAAATATCATAAATGAATATAAATGGCAGGGGTATTCACCTATTATCCAGTTGTAATCAGTTCTAATATTCCTCAGCACAGTACAGTAAATTAAAAAAATGACTAAAAGGCATGGTTGTCTTGTAAGGCCAAGTGACACTACATGTATGGCTAAGTGACATTACTTTACTACTATAACCAGTTGTTAATCCATACTAGTGACTATAAAACAAACTCGTATCACTGGAAGACGTAGGCCACAGTTTATCCCTCAATATAAATATATATGATAAATAATTAGGCAGTTTTTTGTTTATATCTACTTTAATGCAAGAGATTAGTTACATTCAAGACAATCCGATGCTTCCTGTTTTAGGGAAGCTTATTCAGTGCCTATTGCCTGCGTGCACAAAGTTAAGTTCCCCCACCAAATTATTTCTGTATGGACCTAAGGTCCATACAGAAATAATTTGGTGGGGGAACTTAAGTGACCTTTACGGAGTCCTGATCCATGATGATCATGCCATTCTTCCTCTTCTGTACAGGCGGCTAGAATGTAGGGTCTGGAACTCAAATAGTACAACTGCATATCAAGTCCCTATGATGCCTTATACTGATCTTGCAGCTGTTTCACATTTGCCTTCCATAGACTGCACCAGAAAACCTCTAGCCAGTAGTTGGACTGAGAGAAAACATTGTGCTGTAGTCTGTTATAGAGATATTTCTGCTTCCTTTCTGATTGTTTAAATTAATCATTGCTTCTGATTGCTCACAATGTCTGATAAGGATTTCAACTGTAAGTGTGGGTGTTACAATACTCACTGGAAAATTAAATATTGATTTCCTTGTGTTAAATAAAAGGGTGTATCTTGGCTTTTAAGAAGATTCTGTGCAGAAGTTAATTTAGCAAACTGCCTTAATGTGTTTTGTTTTCACACAACACGTGTGCATTACTAATCTTCTTCATGCATAAAAGTAAAACATTGCCATGCTACCTGTGTACTATGCTAAACCTTTGCACTGTATATATTTACTATGTGTTACGCTCATCACCCAACTACATATTTTCACCAGTTTTAAAGATATTTAAATTCTTGTAATGTCAGAAAACTTAACATATTTAATGTCTTTTAGCTGCTGTGTGACGAATGGGCAAGTTATAGTGTTTTTTACAAGTACCAACCGATTGACCTTGTCAGGTAAGAGAATTTGCACCATCTTTAAATCATGTGATGCTGCATTTGATGCATATTACTTGAGGTGTTTGCACCCCAGCAGAACATTAAACACATAAAGAGGGACCTTATATCTTCGATAGATTCTCATTTGTAATTTTGTGAGATCAAATTTCTGTGTCTCTTGCTTTTAGGAAATATTTTGGAGAGAAGATAGGATTGTACTTTGCCTGGCTGGGAGTTTATACTCAGATGCTTATTCCAGCTTCAGTTGTGGGAATAATAGTGTTTCTGTATGGATGTGCCACCGTTGATGAGAATATTCCAAGGTAAAGCCTTACAAATAGATAAGATAACAAAAATATATGATGTCTCAATCTAAAGTGAAAAAAAAAATCTAGCACCATGCTGTCACTGGCTGTCGAGAGTTTATTTTTTCTCATTGCAAACACAATATAAGTATAGAGGTGCTGTTTTATATACAAAGTGAAAGTATAAGTACAAGACCTGCTATCCAGAATGCTTGGAAAAATCTGTATTCATACAGGGCCGCTCCTGCCATGAGGCAAGGTGAGAACATTGCCTCAGGCAGCGGTGAGTGGCCAGTTACAAGGGGCGGCAAAAAGCCGCCCTTTGTAACTTTAAGAGCCGAATTTCCAGGTTATAACTTGGAAATTTGTCTTGGCTAGTGCAGATAGAGATGCTACCCCCTTTGACCCCCGATAATGCTGATTTTTAAGAGTGGGATAGAGGGGCGGCATCTAAACTGCTGCCTCAGGCAGCAGCAGCCCCAGAATTACCGCTGTGTTCATACCTTAAAGGGCAAGGAAAGGCAAAGAAATAAAATCCCATTTTACTTTCTTTAATGAAAAAGAAATCTATCTCCAATATACTTTAATTTAAAAAATGTGTACTGTTTTTATAAGAAACCTGACTGTATGCAGTGAAATTCTCCCTTCATTTAGTGCTGTGGGTAGGAATTTGCAGACAGTCCCTAACTTTTAGCAGGGAAACAATCATACTTATGAACAGCAGGGGGAGCCACCGCCTTACTTACCAGCCATGCAGAACTCAAGCAGCTTTGTTTTTTGATCTTTTATGACAATCCCTAAGAAGCCCAGACCACACTGAGCATGTGCGAGTCTTGATATTGCAGAGATGTATAACAAAGTTACAAGATGACAGCCCCCTGTGGCCAACTTTGAAAGCATAAATCATTTGTTTGATTAGGCTTGTGGTGCAGTAAGTTCATGTTTATGTTTAGTATACAAAATACACCATTTCTAGCCTTATTCTATTTTACACTTTACTTGCCCTTTAAGTCTACTAGAAAATCATATAAACATGAAATAAAGCCAATAGGCTGGTTTTGCTTCCAATAAGGATTAATTATATCTTAGTTCGGATCACATACAGGTTACTGTTTTGTTTTTGTTTTTTTGTTTTTTTATTACAAAAACTTAGATCAATTGCATTACATTGTATCAACAATCTGAGCCACCAGGGAATAGAATAGAAGTAATGCATACACAAATAACTTAGAGGTTGTTTACCTTTAAATATTTAGTATGATGTAGAGAGTGAAATTCTGAGACACTTTGCAATCTGATTTCATTTTTTTGTTATTTATGGTTATTGAGTTATTGAGGTTTTTATTCAGCAGCTCTCTAGTTTGCAGTTTCAGCAATCTGGTCAAAATTACCCTAGCAACAATGCACTGATTTGAAAACAAAAAGGCTAAAATATGAATAGAAGAGGCCTGAATAATAAAATGTAGCAATAACAATACATTTGCAGCTTTCCATGGCATTTTTGATGGGGTCGGTGACCCTTATTTGAAAGCTTGAAACAGTCCGAAGAAAGCAAATTATTTAAAAACTATTTAAATTAAAAATGAAGGCCAATTGAAAAGTTGCTAAGCATTAAGGCCCCCATACACGGGCCGATATAAACTGCTGACAGACCAAGTCGGCAGCTTATTGGCCCGTGCATGGGGCCATCAGACGGGCTTCCCCAATTGATATCTGGCCAAAAGTCAGCCAGATCTCGGGCAGGTTAAAAAACCTAGTTGGATTGGGGGCGCATCTGTGCGCATCCCTAGGGCCCACGATTGGATCATCCCGATATCGCCCACTTCAATGTGGATCTCACTGTCTATGGCCACCCTTAGCCATTCTATAACACACTAAAAGTTAACTTATAGGTGAACCTCAACTTTAAAAACCATAGAAGATATGTATTGAATGTATATTGCTAAGATGCTTAGACTGTCTTCTCTTTTTAGGCAAACAAATGTTTTTTTATTCCCTTTTAAGTATTATGAACTTTAAATATGTCTCTACCAATTTGATAGGATTGTTTTATAGGTTACTTATTAGGATGCAAATTATTTCATTGTTACATTACGTTTCAGAGCGTATTGTTCCTTTTTAAAGTTTGCAGTATCCTCATGTTCAACAAAGGGGAAATAGAGGAGTTGCATTCTGGTTGTCTAATTATCTGCCTTGCAAGGACCAAAAAAAAAAAAAAAAAAAAAAAAAAAAAAAACATAGGCAATGTTATTAGAACAAATGGGTCTTTTTGCAGGACTCGCACAGACCATGAAGTCCTCCTTTTTCTGAACTAACATTTTTTTTTTTTTGTCTTCCTAGTATGGAGATGTGTGACACAAGATACAACATTACTATGTGCCCCCTGTGTGACAGGACTTGTAACTACTGGAAGATGAGCTCTGCGTGTGGTACAGCCAGGGCCAGCCATCTCTTTGACAATCCGGCTACAGTATTCTTCTCAGTCTTCATGGCTTTATGGGGTAAGAATTCACCCACAGGTTTCCACCTAGAAGTCCTCTCAACAATGTATGCACAACATTCCAGAGAGGACTATATTAGACATGCATCCATGGAGTGGAATCTGTGCAAGATAAGCACATTGACTCGTGTATGCAGTACATGTAGTTCTTGAATAGCCAGTCTGTAGCCTGTATGGAATCCCTTTTATCTATTCAGGTGGCTAATTGTTTTAACACCATGATTGTATTGACCCTATACGGGTGTAGCTTAATTAACCACAGGTATGGTTGGTTTGGCTTTTTCTGAAATCTGGATTTGCCTTGTTGTGACCAGAATTATTGTGTGCAAAAAAAAAACTCTTGTCCTACCAAATGTTGATGCATCAAGCTATGGGCACAAAGGCTGAAGGCACACACTGAAGTTGAGGTCAGCCCAGAGATGCCTGCTTTTGCCTATTTGGGCAGATCCGCTTCTCTCAACCTGCAATACACAGGCTGAGAGCAGCTGGATTATTCAGCCTGTGTGCCCATAGAAGGTATATAAAATGTTCTTATTTGATGCATTAGTTGATAACATTTCCTACTTGTGATCCTGCTGAGCAGAGTCTTTTAATTTCATTACAGCGGCAGCTGCTTGGATTGATACAATAATTGCTAACTTTCCACAGATGCTGCTGAGAAATGTATCCAATAATGTAGCAAATTGTAACCATTAAAGGGCACCTATGGGCCCGATAGAGCCCGCATTCTGGTTTGGGGTTGTTGTTTTTTAAAAAAAAAATTGCCCCCTGCATGCGCTGGCGAGCCGCCATGACAGTCCATGCGCAGCATGAAAATCTGCCTGAAATTGTGGCAGCTTTTCATTCGTCTTATGCGCATGACGTCACATGCGTATACTGCACATGCGCATGGACTGTCATGGCGGCTCGCACTGGGAGCTCCCTCCCTCCTGGTGCGAGTAAGCCAGCACTTACTCGCACAACCCCAAACCGGAATGCGGGCTCTATCAGCCCGCACCTTCGTTTTGGGGAATTTTTTTCTGCCCATAGGTGCCCTTTAAGTGTGAGCTTTGATTACTCCACTGACAAAACTAAAACACCAGAGAGAGGAACATCAAAACTTTAAATAAAAATGTCAAAGTTAAATAAAACTGAAAACAATTGAAACAAGTCTTTGGCTAATTGTCTGAAAACAATGGTGAAAAGTCTTTGAAGGGCAAAGAACCCCTTGATATGAAAGAAGTCATTCCGCTCGGGAGAAGTAAAAACACTGCCAAGTTTTTCTGCCGGTGATAAGGGGGTCCTGTCTTTTTAAATGATTGGGTGCAGTTGACATTTTTTTTCTCTTCTCAGGTGCCAGTGCACCTTGTGTTTGTTTTTAATAATAAGTCTCCCTAGGTGACCGTCAGGGTGGTTACCGTGCACAGTCGCTCTGCTGGTTAGAACATGTGCATGAATATGTTGCAGAGATCTCGTTACAAAAACAAAATGATCATTTGGAAAACAATTGCCGTGTTAACTCTCTTGGGTGTTGTATGTAAAAAAAAAAATGAGTTCTTGAATACACAAGCCTGGTTTTCTGAGTTTTCCAGAAATGTATTTGTAAAGAGCAATTTTAAAATATTGTTCACCTGGAACCACTAAGTGCTGGGAGGCCTAACGTTATATAGGGCCCTGTGTGGTGGCAGCTAAACTTCCTCATGGTATTGACTTTCTGCTGGGAAATGTGTTTTCCCTGTCCTTGTTATATTTGAGTCTCCCTTTTTAATACTCTACAGAGGGAATCCTTCCGGAGCTTCTCTTAAGTGCGTGCCTTATATTTACGATATAAAAAGGGATTAGGCACATCTGTTAGTGTTTCGTTCTCAGAGGATCCCTAGAGATCCCTATTCCCTAGTGGACTTGCCTCTCTCTCTGACAATGATTGTGTCCGCCATATGGTCACAAGTTGATTCCCAGATTTCAACTGCATTTCCTCTGAGAACTTCCTGAGCGAAGTGGTAGAAATATGTTATTTATCAGGGCTCCCAGCTACTGGACTAAAGTTGTGCTTGGGCGCTCGTTTCTCATTGCCATTTAATGGGTTTCAAAAGGTGCTAAGAGACTGTATCCGTTTGTTAGGCTTTCCCCGGTGATTTTGATGGTTATCCTGGGACCCCGAGTCAGTACTTACCACGTGACAACCCACGCAAAGTTAACAAATATAATCGCCAAATTGCGCACGACTGAAAATTTTCACCATTTTTGGAAGACCCATTATAGCAGGCATGGGAGGAACCTAACTATTGACTTTTATGTTCAGCCTCTAGACTTGCAGTTACTGAGTTTGTTTTAGGACTTCAACATTTCTTAAATTCTAGCCATGTTAGTCAGTCCATAATCAAATTCAGTTGACATAATAGTTAGCCTGCATATATATACAGTTTCCCTATATTCTTGCATCCCGCACCATTTCTTTAAATTCTCACTATCGTTATCACGGCTTTTAAACTTTTTGCTTTGAGTGACACATCCGCATATCTGATGGTTTTAATATATAAAGAAACATACACCGGTTACATGGAAACTGAAGAAAAACGCAAGGTTTTTTTTGTTTTGTTTTTTTCAATAGAAAACTCGAATATTTAGAGGGTAAAAAAAATCTCGAATTTTTCAAGATTTATTATACTTGGATGCTGCAGTATCAGACCTGTCAAGGTCCTGTATAAGTCAGTGGGAGAGGCACCTATCTCAATTTGAAGTTTGTGTGCTGGGTTTAGCCCCAAAACTTTGAGCGATTCTGGTTTTTGATCGATTTTATCT
>CM044437.1:6192069-6206144 GCA_024363595.1 Xenopus borealis | reverse complement strand
GTTTTTGTTAGGATTGTTGGGCGGCCTGGAGATTACTACTACATATTTCAGTCATTTAGAATGGAGGAGGTAAGCAATGTCTTGGCATTAAATGTATTCGAGAAGGGGATCTAGCAGCAAAGAGTAAAATAGGTGATTGATTTTAAACTGAACGGAACGCGGAACGCTTATAGGGTTTGTTTGTTAAAATGCCTTGTAATCACAATGTATTATATAGGTGGGAAATTAGCTATACTAATAAATGGGATATTCTAAAATGTGTTAGTATTGTATGACGTATCAGCTGCAGGTTTGGAATGTCCCAATTTACAAGCATGCATTTTGGTCCCTAATGCAGTCTTTTTTTTTTTTTTGAGACAACTATGTTAATGACTTTTTTTTTCCCTATAGTGTGCCCCTGGTGGTTGTTTGATGGAACTGTGCATCCAGCTGAGTATCATTATGTTGGGGAAGCAGCTGATTCAGAATAATCTCTTCGAGATTGGAATCCCGTGAGTCCTTGTCTAATGAATTAGTTTTTTTCCTGTTGTATGGTGCTATAGAAATGAAACCTTCCTCTTTTGGCTTATTCAGGAAGATGAAGAAATTGATCAGATACCTTAAGTCAAAAAGACAGTCCTATAAGGACCATGAGGAGCACTTGAAGAAGAAGCAACGTTATGAGGAGGATTATAACCTAGAACCTTTTGCGGGCCTAACTCCAGAGTACATGGAAATGAGTAAGTGATCTCTAGAACACTTTCTGTCTCCTCCTTGCCACTATGGAGCATGCTTTTTTTGATGGAAGTAGTTGATGAATGCTACTTTCATTTAGACTCAACTTGTTGAAAAAGCAAAACACTGGCTTAATGTGGTTTATCATATAGCAAAGGGATGGATTTGCCAAAATACTACCAGCTCCTGTCATTTACGTGTGACAAACCACAAACAACATTTGTCAACTGAACCATACCATATCCACCACTCACCATACAAAATAAGAAATTAAGATCCAAAGAAGGTCCAAATACCTTAACTGACCATTCGGTATATCAGGAAGCATTTAAAAAAGGTGTTTCCCACAAGGCCTGAAGTAGAGTACCCTGTGTACACCCCTACATAAGGAACATATGCTATTTCCTGTTCATGCCTGGAGCAAATGGTGACTCAAACTACCTCTTTGCATGTCCAATTAATCACCCCACAACTATAGTGTTACTTTACTCTGTGTCGACTTGTATTTCATGCTTGACTCCATGTAATGCATACAGGTTGTTTTCTAGTGTTCGGTTTGTTTTTACATGTTTTAAACAATAAAACTTACCTTCAAAAAATTAACGGTGGTTCTGCCAAACCAGTATCAGGAAACCAAGTGCAACATTTGTCATGTAAACCATACCATATCCACCACCCACCGTAAATGTATTGCAACACAACTCTTCCTTGGACCTATTATATTTTAATATTACAAAATTAGGATTGGTCCATATATAACAGGAAGCATTTGAAAGAAATTGGTTCTGCCAAACTAGTATCAATACATAATAAACTCTTGCGTCAAACCGCAAACATTTGTCACGTAAACCATATCATATCCACCATCTTCATAAATGTTTGCAACACAACTCTGTCCATATAACAATATAAGAAAATTGAGATGGGTCCAAATACATTAGCTGACAATTCTGTATAACAGGAAGCATTTAAAAGTTGGTTCTGCCAAACTTGTATCAATATATGACAAACTGTTGTCAAACCTCAAACATTTGTCAAGTGAACCATGCCATATGCACCACCCACTATAAATGTGCTGCAACACAACTCCTACCATATTGCAATATAACAAAATTAGGATAGGTCCAAATACCTTAGCTGAAATTCAGTATAACAGGAAGCATTTTAAAACAAGTTAGTTCTGCAAAACAAGTATCAAATTATAACAAACTTTCTTAATAGTAAAAAACTTTATATTTCCCTGGAGAGGCCAAAAATGACAAATCTGAAAAATACACATATGTTATGTATCTAATTTATAGTGTATAACACACAAAAAGACACTTTTTACAAATTGACAAGTTTGTTTGCAAAAGCCATAGCCAGTAGCTTTGCTGTTGCAGTAACTTTAAGTTCAGAGTCCTGACCGGCTGTTCTCTGTACTTTCTTCGTGGCCTGCCATCTCAATTGGTAGACTCTCTATGTTCCTTTTCAAAACAGTAGAAGTGGTTCCTGTTTTATTCAGTTAGATTTTCCTCCGTTTGCTGTTCTTTAGTGGGTTCTTGGTAAACAGCAGACTTATGCTTTTCTATTTAATGACACTGATTACCCTAATTACCTTTTACTTTGCTTATTTCCTGCAGTTATACAGTTTGGTTTTGTGACCCTATTTGTTGCCTCTTTTCCACTGGCTCCACTTTTTGCTTTGCTGAACAACATAATTGAAATCCGGCTGGATGCAAAGAAATTCATTACTGAACTTAGGAGACCTGTAGCTGTAAGGGCAAAAGATATAGGTAAGTACCATTATTTGCAAAAGAAAAAAAAATATCTTGCTATGAAACACATCTTTGGTGTTTTATGATTATAAAGGGAAAAATTCAGCTCTGCTCTAGAAACCAATCACTAGTTTTACTCTCCAACTGCAGTTAGGGCTAGGCCAGACGGGGAGATTCGGAGGAATTGGCGAGGCAATTTGGAGCGATTTAAAAAATTGCGCCGCTCCGTGTGAACACGCGCCGGCGTTTTCAAGCAACGCCGGTGCGCGTGGGTACTTCGCTATTCGGGGAGGTTCGGGGGCTACAAGTCCCGGCGAGAAGTCGCCAGGCGACTAATTTCCCCCGAATCTCCCCGTCTGGCCTTAGCCTTAGAAGTAAACATCCATGTTACTAAGGACCACTTATATACCAAGTAGACCAATTGATTTAGCTAAATTGCGGACCTGGGGTTTTCCAGATAACATATCTTTCTGTAATTTGGATCTGTGTACCTTAAAGGGCACCAATCACAACCAAAATAACATAATAATAACAATCTGACCAGTACAAAATAAACACGTTTAATCAAACTACATATATAGTGTTTTGAAAAAAAACTGCTGGTTTTTTAAAAATCCCTTCTTTCACTGAGGGAGTCCATACAGTGACCATAACAGTGACCATAACATGCAAAGTCCTGAGTATTCTACCCAGAATGCCTAGCTTTAGTAAACTCTAGAAGTATCAAGAGAAGTGCACACAGCAACTTCCACAAGGTGGCAGCATTAACACAGAAGTTTGGCAGATTTCAAAATAGCTTAGAAGGTTTATTAGGCAAGCAAGGAATTTCAACTGAGCATGTGCGAGATTTCAGAGCTACAGTTGGCTGTGAAGATATAGGTAGGAGGAGTCAGTGAAATCCAAGATGGCTGCCTCAGCTAGAACTGCAGTGGAGATAGGGGAGATTTTGCAGAAGGTATAGTGAGCTGATCATTTACATTATACAAACAATTCTAACTGTTTTAAAAATCGGATTTCTTGAACTCTCACATATTGTATTTACTTAGTAAATCATTTTAGTTATGATTGGTGCACTTTAAATCTACTGGAAAATCATGTAAACACGAAATAAACCCAATAGGCTGGTTTTACTTCCAATAAGGATTAATTATATGTGTTAGGATCAAGTACACATGGTATTGTTTTATTACAGAAAAAAAGAAAATGAAGTCTGTGGGAGACGGCCTCTCCATAATGCAAAGCTTTCTGGATATTCTGGATAACCATACCTGTGATATATTAGAAACACAGTCAAGTCTTTAAGTCAGTCTTTTGCACAAACCTTAGTTTGTTGCTCCAGTACACACCTCCTTTGTTCACTTAATGCAAGACTTTGTATCAACCATTCATGGCTTTTTAAAGAGAAGTTTGTGGAATAAATGAACTTCTTTGACATAGAATGAACTATAGAGAGCAGTGTAGATCATAATTGCAACTGTTAAAACACTGTAGCGTTATCTGAGGAGATCAAGCTATGTATGTAATCTTATACTCCATCAATAGAACCTGTTATAGCTGTGCAATGTGTATTGCCAATTATGTTGCAACATTTTTCTAGAGACTCTTTTTTTGGACTATTAAAAGGTTCCCCCTGAAATCCTGCAAGAAGATTTCCAAACTCAAGCCCTTAGTTTGTGATCTTGTTCCAAAGCAGATGCTACTGCTTACACTTCCAAATGTGAGGGTGAAAAGAACCACTCTCAGAAATGCCTTCTAAGCTCAAAGTTTGTTTCATTTACCTTGTGCTTTGGTTTGACAGTTTATAAACAGAATCAACTAAAAATGTTTTGCGAAACTTTGTAAAGTAGCCATCCACTCGGCTTGACGGTGATTTTATCTGCCTATGATCTAGGGCTTTCTACAGTGTAGCAGTGAAGAGTGT
This sequence comes from Xenopus borealis, assembly GCA_024363595.1. Taxonomy (NCBI): domain Eukaryota; kingdom Metazoa; phylum Chordata; class Amphibia; order Anura; family Pipidae; genus Xenopus; species Xenopus borealis. The sequence goes on along the minus strand of CM044437.1, from coordinate 6,201,752 downwards.
GGAGCAATATAGTACTGAAACGTGTAGCTTCAAAATTAATTCTTAGAAAAACAACCACAGATATCATTTGTAATGTTAACGTCTTAACCACTTGTACTTTACTTAATTCTAGGTATCTGGTATAATATCATTCGAGGAGTTGGCAAGCTTGCTGTGATCATCAATGTAGGTCTATCCGCCATTTTTTCTTTGTAATGCTATACCCAATTGATAATGCCCTGCTGATCCTCTGTATCTCAAACAGAAGCCGTTTTTAATATATGGTTTCAAGTTTTTGTTCCTTTAAGCTGTGTTTTTACTTTGATAGTAGATATATTGTCTCTGACAATAAAAACTAGAAACAATCATTTGGATACTTGCCTTTCTTTCAATTTACAAAGCAACTTCTATATCTGTGATAACTGTAGACCACTTCTTAAGGCTGGGGACAGACGGGGAGATTCAGTGGCCTGGCGTTTTATAGCAGGCGACAATCTCCCCGCACGTCCTTCTCCCTGTCCGTCGCTAGTTGAAATGTAAAAGCGCCGGCTCTGTGCACACACGGTGCGGCGATTTCCGGAATCGCCCGAAGTTTCCTCACGAAGTAACTTCGGGCGATTCCGGAAATCGCCGCACCGCGTGTGCACAGAGCCGACACTTTTACATTTCAACTATAGAAGGATGTGCGGGGAGATTGTCGCCTGCTATTAAACGCCAGGCGACTGAATCTCCCCGAATCTCCCTGTCTGTCCCCAGCCTTAAAAGACACCCAGTACAGGCTAAAAATAGTCTTTAACAAAGGAGTATTGAAAAATGTTATAGCAAACACATTCTATAGCACAACCAGCCTTGTACTTGATACAACATGTCTTTTTAACTGGGAACAGATCTTTGAATGAATGCTGGAGCAATGTATGTCAATGACATGGTTAACCACAGACTAGATGGATAATTATGTTTATAGTGTTAAGTCAAATCAACTGCTGTATTTTGAAAATAAGTTTCCTAGTCGACCGTCTTTCTCAATTCAGAATTAATTCTCAATTATCATTCTGAATTGAGAGATAGTTTCATGACAAGCAAAAAGTCTTCAATAGTAAAAATACAAATTCAGTTGGTTTGACTTACTATAGATATACCATGACCTGGGTGAATGAGAAGCTTCACAGAGCTAATTATGTTATTTCTACGCAGGCCTTTGTGATATCTTTCACGTCTGACTTCATACCACGACTTGTTTACCTCTACATGTACAGTCCAGATGGCACAATGCATGGCTTTGTCAATCACACACTCTCCTACTTTAATGTCAGTGACTTTAAACTTGGCACCGAACCCAGTCAGCCTGTAGATCTTGGATACAAAGTGGAAGTGTGCAGGTAGATCTGTCATCTATTTACAGTTTGAAAATGTTAAAGGGGTAATATCTTGAAAATGAAAATTTTATATAAGCTTCATCACACTGAAATAAGAAACTTGTAAATACAATCAGAAACTTGTAAATACAATCAATTAAATATATTTTGCATAATTTCTGCATTACTCAAGTTTATCTTCACAATCAATCTCTCAGCACCTGTCTCTTTTTTATGTCTTCATGCAGCAGTTGGGTGTCCTAGTCATGGACCGTTAGATCCAATATATCTTATAGGGGGCTTCCTTCCTAGCAGATGTATTAGAGCTCACTCAAATAACTGATTCTAGTACAAACAAAATCTAACAAGATAACTGCCTTTTGCACAAATTCTGCATGTAGAAAGACATGAAGTCTGGTAATTTTAATAGAGAACTCTAATACATCTTGTAGTTAAAAAGATCCTAGCTATAAGATATATTGGCTCTAACTGTCAATGATTATCAATTAAACAAATGCCGAGAGAGGGATAGTGAAGATAAACTTGATTTCAGAAACAGTACAGAATTTTAAAGTGTAAAGTTTATTATTTCCGTATGCTGAAGCTATATAAAATTTTCATTTTTGCGATGGTTTCCCTTTTACCCGAGTAGTTAACTTCTCAAATGTTAACCCACAAGTGGAGTCTGCATATTTTATATGACAAATTATGTCCTTTCTCTCGCAGGTACAAAGATTACAGAGAAGCACCCTGGTCTTCAAATAAATACGATATTAACAAAGATTATTGGGCTGTGCTGGCAGCACGACTGGCTTTTGTTATAGTTTTTCAGGTAACCTAAAACCACTTCACATGTTGGAGATTTCTCAGCTTAGATCATGTAAAAATCTAGATGCTTGGAAATGTTACAATTTGCTATTAGGTATGTTATATTAGGAGTATATCAACGAGCCTATGCAGTCCTCACCCAATGAAAATTATAAAACTATGATCGATCTCTGCCCAATTTTCAACCAGATATCTGTTGGGTAGGCCTTTCACACTGTCCACACAGACAAGCTTAAATCTATATGTTTTAGATATTCTACACAAGGACGAATATTATACCCTTTTAATTCCACGTAAATATATTTGGTTAACCCATAATGTTCTCATTAGCATTTAATTATTTGGTGTGTTTGGGTGACTTATCTGTAGGCATCCATATGTTTTCCTTGAAGGTGACTTATCTGTAGGCATCCATATGGTTTCCTTGATGGTAATTGAAGTCTTTTTGTTTTTCAGAACTTGGTTATGTTCATGAGTGATTTCGTAGACTGGATAATTCCAGATATTCCCAAAGATATCAGCGAACAGATCCACAGGGAGAAGGTCCTCATGGTCGAGGTGTTCCTGAAAGAAGAGCAGGGGAAATTGCAAATGCTGGAAACATGGAAGGAGCATGAACGTAAAAAAGGAGAAAACTGTAACAGCCAAAGCCCAGGACTCTCTCGCAGTCAGAGAGGAAGTTCATCATCTATGTATTCTCATCGTGTGGATGTTTAGAGAGTGTGCGGAACAGTTTAAGGCTTTCATTCCACTGATCAAAATAATCAGCAACTTGACCCACCAAGAGCTAATGAGTTCATCCTTTTAAGTAAATTAGCTCTACCCTTGGTTGAAAATGCAGGACCATGTTATAAAATGAGCAGCAAACACACTGTTCATGTGTATCTGCATGGGGGAAAATTAGCAATAGTAAAGGTTGATTTAATCTGTATTCATTTTTTTGGTGCCTTGTGCTGGAGTTCCTGCAAAACTGTTTAAGCTTTACCCGTAGAATTAACCCCTGTGACTGCTGGAGGTCTTGATGTCCATTGAAATATTTTGCACAGAGTTCTGCTTTTAAGGCTTGAACAAGGCAAGGGCCTAGTTCCATGGATATCATTACTGGACATGTCTGTGCTGACATTCCACAGTGGACAATTTCTAAGTGCACTTGGGGCACCCTAAAAGTCCTGAAAGATTCTTGGAATGATCATTTTGCTTCCAAGCAAAAAAACTTGTTTGAAGGTGGATGTATTGGTTATCAGTTGCAAGATGTACCTCTTCTGTGGTCATGAAGTTCATGGTTCTGTTTAATGCAGCTTGCTAAGCCAATTGCTGTCCATCGCATCGTTAACAGGTTAAGCCTGCAGAGAGAATATTTTTATAGAAACTACCTATGCAATGTAAAGATTTCCTTTCTTTATATAAAACTTTTATACCTATTTATTGATACAAAGTTTATTAGAAAGCAGTATATTCATTTCATGCCGGAAAAAAAAAAAATCTGCATTGGCCTTCAGTACTAGAAACCCTCTGTGAAATTCACATGCTGGGTAACAAACTTGCATTGTTCTGTTTTATTGTTTTTGAATTTTCATAGTTTGACAAAAACTGTTTTAACTTGCCCTTGTTTATGCAACCTAAACTGTTAAACCTGCATGTGCTTTCATTTGCAGGTGTCAGCTGCCTTTTTAAGACTGGCAAACATAGCCATCGTTCTACACACCGTCCAACCAAAGACATCGGCCTATGATGGCTTCAGCACTTCACCTACAAGAATTTTTTATACCTAAACTTGGCTTTTTTTTTTTTTGGCTGAGGGCACCATTGGTCTCTAAGTGCCTGACCATATTAGTTGGCTGTGGCAGATATTCTGCAGTTTATTAAGGGTTATATATCAGCATAATCGTCACTATAATTATACTGATTAAATATAAGATTTTGTGTTGGGGTGTTGGGTTCAAACTATAAAATCATTGGATGTAGGGGTTTCATTAGTTACAATTTAAAAGGAAAAAAAATTGAAAGGGGGTGGTGGTGTGCAAACCATTGCAGCCTTCTAAGTGGTCAGTGTATTTTATCAACAAACCCACACACAACCTGCAGAATTCAGAAGTGTAGAGCTTGTGTCCTTTAAAAAAAAAATTCAGTCCTAATGTTTCAGAAGCACCAGTTTCCATTTCAAAGCAAAGCTTGTTGAAATCACACACAAGCTTCTATAATTCAAAATGCATAATTTTACACACCAAAAAAAAATTGTCCACCAAGACTTTCCACAATCTGGAGCTTTCAGCAAATACCTGCACATGTCTGAAAGCTACAGGCCCTTCTTAAGGAATTTGTTCGTTTAGGTTTACATTTCACTTTAGACAAATAAGCCTATAAAGTCCGACAGTAAGTAGCCGAATGACATTCCTGGCACTCAGAACGTGGCCCATGTACAGCTTGGTTGGCAACAGAGCATGGAATAAAAAGTTAAAAACCGATGATCTTTATACGTTATGGCACATTTACATGATTATACAATTCCTTTCTTGGTTTTTTTTTATAAGTTAAAATCTTGATTTTGGTGAAAATAATATAAATAAAATCTAATATGCAGTTAATTAAAAAGATGTGTTTTTCTTTTTTATATATATATATATATATAATCGTTGTTTATAGTACAATATTTTTTCATTATAAGAATAGATATTATTGTAATATTTGTTGGTCATAAGTTGTTTTCAGTTTTTTCATCAGGGTGATTTCACCTTCTATGTTATAGGTGCAGCCCAAATTTAGACTTAATTTAGTTTTATTATGCCAAAGTCTCTTCCTATCCTATAAAGCCTGGAAACAGGATAGACAGATTATTAAATAAAATGAATGTATTTCCTCTGCAGAAATGTTGAGGACTGGAAAAAAAGACCAAAAAACAGCCTTTGAATTGAAGAAGCTCAGGTTTATTTAAATGTTAAAGGTTTGAATATATTCCGCCTCTATTATCATGTATATGACCACATAAGCAATTCTTGAAGTTATGGGGACTCTACAGTAAAAGACATAAAAGCCATACAATAATTTAAAAAAAATACCAATGGGAAGGCTCCGAGCCACAGCCAGGGTTAAGACATTGATCAGATCTTAACTGTAGATAGGTTTTGTTTTTGTGAAGCCTCAAGTAAAGTTAAACAAATATGACATTTCCAGTGTTGAAAGCATAAACAGTGTCAGGATTAATCATCGAAAATAAGCTCCAAGTTCCACGCAATAACACAATGTTCAAATTGCTATATGGTTGCACTTTAGAATCTTTCTGTTGCATTAGGGAGGTATAGTTGATTTGTAAGCGGTCGATGTATAAAACACCAACTGAGTAATATTTAAAATTAACGTATAAAACTGCATAAAATGAGATGAGGACTTCGTTTTCTGTGTGTGTTGGAGGAAAATGATTCGGATACCTCAGAAGTTTCATTCTTGGCTAACGTTTCAGAGGTGCAGGCCGTCAAATTTAGGAGAGATTTGGAATATAAATTGAATGTTCTGAAACCTTTTGGAAGGATCTATGCATATTTCTTGAAGAATTTATACCATGATCATCTTAAGGTGGCAATAGACCCACAGATAATATCGTACGAAACGAATTTTCGTACGATATTCGGTGCGTGTATGGTGGGAAATGAGCCGACCGACATCGTCAGAGGATTAAGATATCGGTCGGCTGGTTGATCGGACTGGACGGAAAATTTTGATCGGATGCCTTTGAAAGCTCCCTGAACATCGGCCATTGTTAGTGCTGAATCGTCAGATACAAGTAGAATTCTATTGTTTCTACCTGTATATTTGACGATTCAGCTCTACACGTGTGTGTTGAAACGAACGATCTTTCTTGGAAAGATCTTTTCCGAGAAAGATCGTAATTGTTACGTCTATGGCCAGCTTCAGCCAGAAAAGTCTTCATGACCTTGATGTAGTCCTCCTTCTACAGAACTAAACCAGAAGAAATATGTAGGCCAGGCTGAAGTTTCAAGTAGGATATGGAATTTGTGTCTACTGGCTTGCTCTGAGGAAGAAGCGAATACCTTGTTGGAAGTTTCTCATTGACAACTGACGTTAACAGGCAAACTGATCCTGTGGGGATCGGTTGACCAATCTGTAGAAGTTATGTGAGATTTGCTGAACAAATCTGCTGATCGATTGGTCGTTCAATTGTGCGCTGCTTTCATAGTAAAAGGAGGAGACTTTACCTCCACAAAATGTGAGATTTCATTGCTTGAGCTAGAATCCAAACTTTGAAGAACAGCAATACTGGGATATGAATAGAGTATAACCTGAATAGATATTTATGTACTGAAGCCTAATAGAAATAAAAATAAATGTTCACTGTCCGTTTTATTCCTCAATGCCGAATCACTGCTTAGGGCCTAGGCTGGAAGAAGCAAAACTGAAAGAAAGCTTAATAAACTTGTTACCACATTTAGCTACAATCCCTGCAACTAAATGCTTCCTATATATTCCGACTAGGATCCAACATTGCAAAAGCATTTGGCCCACTCCTCCATTTTCAGGTGTTTTGTTTTTTTTTATGTCCTCCAAATATTTCACAGTTAAATTTAGTCACTAGGTAAGTCTGCTTGTGGCCCCTTTTACACTCGGTCGCAACCTCCACAATACTTAGAACCAGTGCATTTTCCCTCGAAAGCCAACAGACCTTTTTCCAACATTTGAAGAGGGCAGTTCATCTTTTCAGTCCTGGCTAAATCTGGCCCTCTTCTGCTCATACACCTTTTAGACTGGTCGAATATGTAAGGTTCAGCAGTATCGAAATAATGAATTTTGGTCAACCAAGACATAACAAATGTATTCCCTACACTGATTTGAAGCTATGAGACTACGACCCTGGATTAAGGTAAAAAATGTTCTGAACTAATCTATAATTAAAACAGATATGATTAATAATCGTACACATATCCCTATTTTAATTCATCTATTTTGGTGGTAATTTGAATGGTAAATTCAGTTAACCATACCTGTCCTACTACTACTTTATCATGACTTTCCTATTTCTAGACATGACCTTCTCCCAGACCTTTCCTCCCTATGATCCCAGATGTCACCTACTTCTTGATGCAATATGTGATTCTCTAGATCTTGCACTTCCTGCAGTGATCTTCTCCAGGCCTTACCTAAGTTCCAATATGTTCTCCATATCTTACCTATTTCTTGGCATGATCTTCTCCAGGCCTTACCTAAGTTCCAATATGTTCTCCATATCTTACCTATTTCTTGGCATGATCTTCTCCAGGCCTTACCGAAGATCCAATATGTTCTCCAGATCTTACTTCTTGGCCCGATCCTCTTCAGTCTTTAACTAAGCGTAGATAGGAAGTTCTGTAGATCTTACCTACTTCTTAGGTAAGGGCTGGAGAAAATCCACATCTTTTTAGATCTTTCTTACTTTTTGGCATGATCTTCTCCAGGCTTTACCTACATCTAGATATGTTGATCTTGTGTCTTTTTTATTTGATCTTCTAAGAATTCCAGGATTTTACTATGCATTATAGAGGAACGAAGGGTCAGGCAAAATAAGAATCTGCATATTTTAATTAGTCATTTCATCTGATGAGAATAGTAAACTGACTGGTTTGTTTCTGCAAATTCAGATGTGATTTATCAGTGATGAAACGCTTCTATTTCTTATTGAACTACATGTAGCAGCCTGCAACCGCTTAAAGGTGGTAGGAAATGGAACAAGTTCTACAAAACCAAACTTGTGTATAACTATGCAAGTAAAGATATGAGTAAATGTGCACAAAGCATAAGCCTATTGTTCCAATGAATATAGAATGTGTGTGTGCCTTTTAGCTGAGCTCTGCTACCTGTAAGGGTGTGACCTTGGCAAGAACTTTTTTGTCCATATAGTTTGACTCATTCTACCAAACATATGTCATCTGAACAGGAAAGCTGGTTACAATGTAACAAAGTCCACGGATATGAATGTTTTATCAACAAATCTCCTTCGATAAAGTCTGGTTCTGTTTTCAAATGCCGTTGTGTGCAAATAGAATGGTAAGAGTGACCTTGTTTCATGTTGTAATGTTCACAAATATCGGAGGCATGATGCATTCTCTATAGAGGGGTGGCATCATGTTTAAAGGGGTTGTTCACCTTTGGGTTAACAGTTAGTATAATGTAGAGAGGGATATTCTGAGACAATTTGCAATTGGTTTTAATTTTTTATTGTTTGTGGTTTTATAGTTATTTAGCTTTTTATTCAGCAGCTCTCTAGTTTGCAGTGTCAGCTACTTGGTTTCTAGGGTACAAATTACCCTAGCAACCCTGCATTGATTTGAATAAGAGACTGGAATATGAATAGGGGATGAACTGAATAGAATGATAAGTAATAAAAAGTGGCAAAAACAATACATTTGTAGCCTTACAGAGCATTTGTTTTTAGATGGTGTCAGTGACCCCCATTTGAAAGCTGCAAAGAAACAGAAGAAAATGGCAAACCATTAAAAAACTATGAAAAATAAATAATGAAGACCAATTGAAAAGTTTCTTAGAATTGGCCATACTACAACATACTAAAAGTTAACTTGAAGGTGAACCACCCCTTTAATGATTTTGTTGCATTTTGCATAGACACTAAAGAGATTTTGGTGAAGATTCTCATTCATCCAGGTCATGGTATAGAAATATACGGTGTTTTTTCCTTGAAGACGTCTCACCGGTTATACAACTGACTTTCTCAGTTCAGCTGAATTTCACCAGTTCTTCTGAATTGAGAAAGCCGCTTGGATGAAACGTCTTCAAGGGGAAGAAAAACACAGCAAGTCCATAAAGAATGCAGGAATGTACACACAGTTTATTTTGATCAGTGTAATAATAAGGTACATGCTCACAGATAATGAGGACAATATTAGAAAGTAATTAGTGCAGACCTGTGCCAAGAAAAACATGATTATATACACAGATATATATATTTTATATCCACAGGTTAAACAATAGGAAATGTTTCTGTAAAACAAAAGGGTACATTATGGTACAGAGAAGGGAGGGGGGCTGGAATAAGAGATAGTATGGCCATAGGTTATACAGGTATGGGATCTGATATCTGGAAACCTGTTATCCGTACAGATCAGAATTATGGAAAGGTGGTCTCCCATAGACTCCATTTTATCCAGATAATCCAAATTTGATCAAAATAATTTCCTTTTTTTCTCTGCAATTATAAAGCCGTAGCTTGTATTTGGTCCCAACAAAGATATAATTAATCCTTATTGGAAGCAAAACCAGCCTGTTGGCTTTATTTAACGTTCAAAATATTTTCTAATATACTGAAAGGGGTTGCTCACCTTCCAAATACTTTTTTTTTCAATGCAGTTGTTTTCAGATTGTTCCCCAGAAATACTTTTTTTTTTCAATTACTTTCCATTACTTTATTTTTTTTACTGCTTTTCCAAAATCTTAGTTTAAAGTTGAATGTTCATGTCACTGGTGTTTGAGTCTGGCAGCTCAATAATTCAGGTGCAGACTCTAAACTGTTACAATTTT
>CM044437.1:6122227-6135572 GCA_024363595.1 Xenopus borealis | reverse complement strand
AGTTAGATATGGGCAAAGTGAGGAGTGTCAGTGGAATATGGGCAGAGTGAGGAGTGTCAGATGCATACGAGTAGGGTTGCCACCTTTTCTGGAAAAAAATACCAGCCTTCCTATATTTTTGTGGTTTTTCCCTATAAATAACATTGGGATCAAGCAACATTTAAAATACCGGCCATGTGGCAACCCTACATATGGGTCACGTGAGGCGTGGCAGTTACATATGGGCAGAGCAAAGAGTGGCAGTTCCATATAGGTGAAGTGAGGCATGGCAGTTGCATATGGGCAGAGCAGAGATTGGCAGTTGCATATAGGCAGAGTGAGGCGTGCCAGTCCTGTTGAGACACAGCTAAGGCTCATATCTGTGTTAGAGAACAAGGGCACCAGTTAAGAGGTTGTGGTCCCAATGTGAGCAGCAAATAAATGATTTCTCCTGTCAGTGGTATTGGGAGTTGCAGTTCCACAAAAGCTGGAGTGCCACAGGACGGACACATGCTGTAACCAAACTACCAAAAACAACTGTTGTATAATATGTGTCTATTGCACCTTTGACAGATGTTTTACTCTGATAGTGGCCCCTCTGGTGCTGGGGGTCCAATGCCCCTCAGTGCGTTACCCAACAACTGCATGCACCCCCCACAAACACACATACAGAAAAAGTCACACATACACAAGTGGCCAGGCAGTGAATTCCCTCGCACAAATCACAGCCTTCTCTCTGGCGCCTCTTTCATGTCATTTTCCAAAGGCCTCCTCTGATCTGTTTGATGTTTTGTACAAAGAGTAAAAATGTTGATATTCTCCCCCCTACCTTCTCTGCCCCCCCCCCACGCAAACACACAATCTCTGCGACAAGAGGAGAGAACTCACAGTATATGAAAAGTGAGGACACAGTTATAATTGCATAACATTCCTGACTTTTTCATTAAAGGGTAACTTACCATTTTTATTTTATTTCCCTTCTTCTTGAAAGCAGGGGTAACTCTATAGGTTTTCTCAAATCCAATCTACAGTTGGCAGATAAAGAAGAGAAGAGGAGCCACAGCTTCTCTTTATGGGGGAGGGGGGTTAGCAACAATGGTGGCAAGCTGGAGGGGTGCCCTGCAGCCAGCCTCTGCCCATTTGCACCCACAATCCCCCAGTAGTTATGATTCACAGCAGGGCATATACCTCTTGGGGTATGGGAACTTCTAGTCTCTGCCACCCAATGGAAATGCCAAAGTTCTTTGTGGGCTTCATTTAACAGCCCATTTACATGTAGGGTTGCCACCTGGCTGGTATTTTACCGGCCTGGCCTATAAAAATGATGGTTGAACTCAAAGTTATTAATATTGGAAGAATTTTTTTCCAGAAAAGGTGGAAACCCTATTTACATGATTCCCCAGAGACCAATCACAACATGTTCCTTGTTACCTAATCTATCTCATATGATGTTGTTTAGCATTTGGTTCCACTGGTGCAACAGGACAAGTTGTACAAATAGTGACCAATGGTGCACGACAGATCAATGGTTATCCCATGTAATATTTCAATAAACAACTGTCCAACCTACGACCCTTCAGTTGTTGTTAAAATTTTTATTTAGAGATGTGGTTCATTAAGCCCTAGTGTAATTCAATACAACAGCCAAAAGCCAACAAAGAACTGTTGAAATCTACTGTCCTTGCCATCTTGTCCTACCGTCTCCATTGGGTCTTGATCTTGACACCTTCTTCTAAAGTCACCACCTTGTCCTACTGTCACCATCTTCCCTGGTTATCATCTTGGCTTACTATCTCTATTCAGCTTATCTATAGTATCCCTGAAAGGACCAACTATACTCCGAGTAGCTGCCCCACTTGGCAATCCTTTAAGTGCTCAGAGTCCCACTGGCTTACCAAAGGTAACCTTATTAAAATGCCACCATTCTGAACCAACTATACTCCACATAGTGGCCCTTCTTTGCAACCCCTTCAGTACTCAGCAGTCACATTGGTTTAACAAAGGTGCCTGATATGGCATTAACCTTATTAAAATGTCACCATCTTGTCCTACTGTCACCATCTTGTTCTGCCGTCATCATCTTGTCTTACTATCTCCATTCTGCTGATCCATCTCTGAAAGGCCCAACTATACTCTATGTAGCTGCCCATCTTGGCAACCCCTCAGCAGGTACAAAATAGAAGACTAGAAGTTTGGGTTAGGGCAGCTTACAAGGCATATTCCTAAAATAAAGAATGTGACTGTGTTTGGTTCTATACTTGGCCATCAAAGAGGTGGTCTTCAAACAGTTGAAGAGAGGCTTTTGATATGTATCCCTTTAAATAAGTCATATTAAGGGTATTGCACACTGCCACTTGTATGCACATAAAGAACCTCTGAGCAGGAAATGTTTATCTGCTTATGACTCACTAAATCTGTCCCCGCACAGAGCAACCAGGTAGGTTGGACAATATGTCACAGGCAGTGTTTCTGCAGAGAACGAGTGATTAATTACTCACTTGAGATTACATGACGGCTGAGCTTGGATTAACCACACACTGGAGACACAAATAGCAGTTTGCAGATGGTATAAATCTTATATATCTTTCATTTCTCCACGGGGGGAAAACAGGAGATTGAGAGTCGGGACAACCAACAAAGTAGCCAAGGCAGATAAGCTGAAGGAAATTGAGCGTGCTTTCTTTCCGTTTCTTTTAAGCCCTTCTATCAAGTGACTGGGCATAAGAGCTTTGTTATGTCAATATTTTGCTGGGCTGCAGATAAGGCTGGGTGTGTGCTTACACTATACGAATAAGCCACTTGTATTCATACACTGCAGGCCACTCGTTTACATAATTTATTAGTTAACATTCATGTGCAGGTTCAAGTCCAACTTATTCATGGATGTTTGATGACATTACCTGGGATGCAAAACACCAGCCAATAGGTAACCATGCTGGGATACTGACCCTTTTACTCTCCTCGGTGGAGCGTTTGACTGTTCTTCCAACTATTCTACATCTGACAATCCTAGAGTGTACAGGATTGTACAAATTTAGTGAGATGGCACTCATCACAGGGCTTCCTTCATCATATCACTCTGCTGTTCTCCTTAATTAGGGCACGTCTCTTCTTTTACTAAGGCCTAACTTGCTCTCAGCACTAAACACTAAAAACTTGTTCCAGTAGGTGGAGGCCTAACATAGGATGGGATAGAGCTCTTTCCATCTATACCTCTATTTCACAGTAGACAGGACTTTTACATAGCACAGACTGCAGTAAGGACTAAGGCAGTGATCCCCAACCAGTAGCTCGTGAGTAACATGTTGCTCTCCAACCCCTTGGATGTTGCTCTCATTGTCCTCATAGCAGGTGCTTATTTTTGAATTCCAGGCTTGGACGCAAGTTTTAATTGCATAAAAACGAATTATAGTACCAAGCAGAGCCTCCTGTAGGCTGCCAGTCCCAAAGGGGCTACCAAATCGCCAATCACAGCCCTTATTTGGCAACCCCAGGGACTTTTTTTATGCTTGTGTTGCTCCCCAACTCTTTTTACATTTGAATGTGGCTCACGGGTAAAAGAGGTTGGGGACCCCTGGACCAAGGTATGGAAATGATCATTGTTTCTGAACATTTCATAATTTTTGGGTTTGTGCCACCATAATATGATTGACTTGGCCAATAAAAGTCTGGAGCAATCCAGAGTTCAAAAAGAGACTAAGTTAGAGATTGAATTAAGTTATCAACCAACCCAAAAACATAAGAGTCCTCCAACTAATAGCTTCAACCCAATGTGTCCGGCTAAAGTGAATTTATGGCTTCAAGGCTGAGAATGCAGAAGACAACATTTTATGAAGTTTTGTATACTTTATTTAGAGTTGCATTGGATTTGGACAATAAAGCATTTACAATAAACCCTGGAATGGTTCTCCTAGCCTTTTTCAAAAATTGTGGAGCCTCATATAGAAACGGTTCATCTTCTGGAAACATTCCAGCTCAACTCTGTCAGTACAATCGGTTTTGTCATACATGTAATCTTAAATAAGAAGCTCAGGAATTATTTACATTTTCAGTGGTCAATAAACCACAGGGCAAAACAGGGGAAATCGACATCAATACAAATTGCATTACTTGTGCCCATTTTAAATGACCCCATTGTGTCTTCAGTTTCTATACAGTAAATATTTGGGATCTGCTTGGTGGTTAACCTAAGACTCACCTTGCTGCCTTCTGGGTCAGGTCCTCAGGAAAATCTGGGCAAAGTATCTGCAGCAAACAATGATATTCCTTCATAGACAGGAGGTCTGAAATACACAAAACTAGCGTAGTGAGCTGAGAGGCCTATAAATGTATCCTTAAAAATAAAATGTAATGATATACAACTCTACTAATGCATAATTCTTGCTGCCTTGCTTATCCAGGGTTGATTTGGTCTGCTACACCAACTAACAGAGACTGTTCCTTTATGGAGGGTCTGTGTGAGGGGCAAAGCCATTTACTACTGAAGAAAGTCCCCAAGGACAACAATATCTCATACTACCGAATTCATGGAGATCGACTGGTACATGTTTAAGCTGATGGATCAAAATTAATGTTTGAGGGATAGTGACTGACCAGGGAAACATAGGGACTGTTAGCAGAAAACTGATGGTGCATAAGTGATGTCTGAAGGATGAGGACTGATGGCCGAGGATTGAGGATACATGGTTGTGAGATGATTGCCAAGAGATGAAAACTAATGTTTGAGGGATGAAGACTGGTGACTGATGACTGGTGGCTGATGACTACTGGCTTAGTATTAAGGACTGTTGACTGAATACTGATTCATGAATAATGAGGACTATTGGCTGAGGGATCAAGACCATAGAAGAGGGATATTGACTAATGGCTGAGGGATAATGAGGACTATTGGCTGAGGGATCAAGACTAATGGCTTAGGAATGGGACCTGAGAGATAAGGACTGATGTTTTATGGATAAGGACTGCTGGACTGACACCAAAAGATGGGAACCCATAGAAGAGGGATATTGACTAATGGCTGAGGGCACGTGAGGAATGAGAACTGATGAACATGATATGAAAGCTGACGGAAGATGAATGTGGACTGTTGGCTAATGACTGATTAGTTAAGGAACTAGGTGGTGGAAAGGTCTGAATAATATTTTGTGTGGCAATCAGAGAGCATACAGTTGCTGAAATGAGAGGGCTTTAAGAGCAATTCTGTTTTTGATGAGCCCTAGGGAAAACAAGGTGGGGCTTCAGCCTGAGCCTTTCCATTTTGGATCACATATAAAAAAAAAAGACCACCTGTTACAACTCATCATCAGGTCTTACACCTTACTCATTGGACAAGACGGGGACAAAGCTAATAGCTGTACCGCAAAGGTCAGGCATATTTATACTGAGAGCTAGAATGCTTGGTTATATGTAATTAATGGACAGAGGATATTGGCAGCCTTTCTTGGCCATACTGATATCAGCCCATGTTTGGAACATATATCATCAACTTTGCCTATCAATGTTTGCCTAAAATTGTTTAGATAACAGCCGGAATCACTTCATTGTAGTTGCCCATTTCGGGGGGGCTACTGCGATAGTAGTGGATCTTATACTGTACGAGCAGTGAAATTTCCAGGTTAAGAATGCGGGTGCTGCACCCTTAATACATAATTACTACACTGCCCCCATGAGCTGATGAGCTACCTATGTTTGGGGTGTTATAAGGCACTTAACCATCAAAGACCCTTTGTGTGTGTTATGAGTCTATACCCAGAGCCACTAGGAGTTTCCCTTCATCTCCAGACAGTAATATTCATGTCTAAAGCCCTCGTGGCAAGTAATGCTAGAACTTTGCTGCTGCTGCTGCTGCACAGATCCCCCAGCTGTAACATAAAAGACAAAGGGATGAAAGAATGCACAAAACCCAAGACATACAGGTAAGAGGTGAATAATAATACCCATCAGTAAAAGGCAAACTTAGAGGAAACAAAAGGGGATAATAAAGAGTAAACAGGGGATCTGTCTATATAATCCTTAAAATAAAATAAAAAAAATCCCTTTAATCACCATAATTATGGCTATGGGCAAAGAGAAAAAGATCAAAGATTGAAAGTTTTATGATTTACTTGCCCTTTCATAGGAATTATATTATGAGAACACACCTGTGTTAGAATAGGGGATATACTATACATAAACCAGTGGGGGTATAGTGGGGGCCTCCCATTGGTTTCCAGTCCGACGCAGCATATATAGATGCTTGCACAAGTATGGGATCCGTTATCCAGAAACCAGTTATCGACTCCATTTTATCTAAATAATCCAAATTTGTAAAAATGATTTTCTTTTTCTGTGTAATAATAAAACAGTAGCTTGTACTTGATCCCAACTAAGATATAATCATTGGATTTTATTTAATGTATGAAGATCCAAACTACGGAAAGATCTGTTATCCGGAAAACCCCAGGCCATGAGCATACTGGATAACTAAGTGCAGGTGCTTGGCTTTTCTGGGCTCATTTTAATTAAAGGGGAACTCCACACAAACGTACCTTAAGCTGTTTGAAAAGTAAACATAATTTTAAGAAACTTTGCAATATACATTAATTACAAAATATGCAAACTTATCATAAATCTTAAAGGACATGTCAACCCAAAAAAAAGGACTTACATTGTTTCAAAAGCCAAAACCACCAGTACAGAGAATAGAAAGGGACAGACAAACACTGCTTTCAATAGCAATACATGTAGAAATAACTGAAAAACCATAGAAAATGTGTAATGAGTGTATATTGCAAAGCTGTTTAGAATCGTGTTTTCTGTTATTAGGCAAAAAAAAAATGGTTCCTTAAGCCTAAACCCCTGCTGATCTGTCTGACTGCTTTGCTGAGCTGGCTGACTACTGTTACTTTGTATCAACAACAGCCAGCTGTCTTTAGCCTTTACCCTCCAAACCCCACAATTCCCTACACATGTGATTTTTAGAAGGGAAAAAAAGATCACTGTGCAGTGCATTGTGGGTAATGTAGTTCCTGCATGATGTCTGTAAGCTGTGGAGAAGTTGTTACACTTTGTAACATCAATGTTTTAGTCCCTCTGTCCCTGCCAGGATTTCAAATGAAGCAGAAAGAGAAGAACTGATAAACAGCTGGATTTCAGCTTTGAAAATGGCATGTATTCATTCTTTTTGAAGAAACAGGTAACTGTGATGGGTATATTAGGGGTTTCTGTGTTATGTGGGCCTCTTTATCAAATTTTGGTTTGGAAGCTGGAGTTACCCTTTAAAGGGTGATGATAATGTCATGGGAAAACATGTTTTTTTTCAAAACACATCAGTTAATAGTGCTGCTCCAGCAGAATTCTGCACTGAAATCTCTGAAAATTTTTCAAAAGAGCAAACAGATTTTTTACATTCAATTTTGAAATCTGACATGGGGCTAGACATATTGTCAGTTTCCCAGCTGCCCCCAGTCATGTGACTTGTGCTCTGATAAACTTTAATCACTCTTTACTGCTGTACTGCAAGTTGGAGTGATATCACCCCCACCCCCCCCAGCAGCCTAACAACAGAACAATGGGAAGGTAACCAGATAGAAGCTCCTAACACAAGATAACAGCTGCCTGGTAGATCTAAGAACAATAGTAAAAGCCCAGGTCCCACTGAGACACATTCAGTTACATTGAGTAGGAGATAACAGCCTGCCAGAAAGTAGTTCCATCCTAAAGTGCTGGCACAAGTCACCTGACCTGGGGCAGCTGGGAAATTGACAATATGTCTAGCCCCATGTCAGATTTCAAAATTAAATATACAGAAATCTGTTTGTTGTTTTGAGAAATGGATTTCAGAGCAGAATTCTGCTATTTACTGATGTGTTTTGAAAAAAAACAAGTTTTCCCATGGTGATAAAGGGTCAGAAGGGCCCGAAACTTTGCCTTTTTTCTGGAGTCAGTGAAAGAGATGAAAGAGAAAGTCGAAAGTCGGCATTTCAGCAAGACATTTCAGTAAGAAACGGACAGCTGAGCTGTCAAAATCAGGATTGTCCTGCAGAAAAAGGAGACAGTTGCACTGTAAATGGAACGCAATTGATATGAATCGCAACACAGCAAATGGACATTGATGGAACCCTGGAGCTGCAACAAAACGACACAGAAGTGCTTAATTTGGCACAGAAGGCATTTCAACACAAGTTCCATTAATGAAAGTGGTTTCAAACTCCCTGCAGGGAAAAGCTCAAGTTTCCAGCTGAATATGCCAATGTAAATAAGCCCCCGTGCAGGTCCGGACTGAAGATTAAAATAGGCCCTGGCATTTCAGGTACACAGAAGCCCAATCAGCCCACACAGAGGCCCAATCAGCCCACACAGAGGCCCAAACAGCCCACTAAATACTGACTTTCTATGGCACCTTATAGCAGCCCCTCTGGCATTTTCCAGAAGCCAAAGATTGCCAGTCCGGGCCTGCCCCCATGTGTCTGTTGGATTCAACAGATATGCCAACTTCCACTCTGTGGGGCCACAGCCTTTCTGCAGTGCCAGGGGCCCCATGTCTTTCAGCTTTTATATTAGGGGTAGCAGGGCATTAATGTGACAACTGTCATGGTTATATAAAAGTCTGGCTGAGCTCAGTATGAAACCAATGGACCTGGGATTAATATGGAGGCCTTGTTAGCCAGGATGTCTCCCGTGGGGGTGATTGGGCAGCGTCAGAACTCTGTGTGTGTTTTGCGTGGGTATAAATATCTGCAGTACAGTATCAATTATATGGTGGCTTTTTCTCACAGATCTTCCCCTTCTGCCGCAGCTCCTTTGGGACGGACAGACGGAACCGCTGGCAGCAGCCAAAGGCATAAGGCCAACCACGGAATTTCAACATAGGGGATAAAAAAATAAAAACCCGTTAGCGCTCACATAACAGCTTTAATACATGCTTAATGGAATGTGCTTAATGGATTGTAAGCTCTGCAGGGTTATATAAGCACCATGCCCTATAAAAGTCATAGCAGACAATTGAATGAGGTTAAAGGGGTTGTTCACCTTTAAATTAACTTAGTATGATGTACAGAGTGATATTCTGAGTCAATTTGGTCTTAATTTATTATTATTTAGCTTTTTATTCAGCAGCTCTCCAGTTTGCAATTTCAGCCAGATGGTTGCTAGGGTCCAAATTACCCTAGCAATTATGCACTGATTTGAATAAGAGACTGTAATATGAATAGGAGAGGCCTGAATATGAATAGGAGAGGCCTGAATAGAAAGACGAGGAATAAAAAGTAGCAATAACGATACATTTGTAGCCTTACAGAGCAGTTGCTTCTAGATGGGGTCATTAGAAAGCTAGAAAGAGTCAGAAGAAGAAGGCATATAACAAACACTATAGAAAATAAATAATGAAGACCAATTGAAAAGTTGCTTAGAAGTAGCCATTAAATAACATACTAAAAGTAACATAAAGGTGAACCACCTCTTTAAAAGAGGTTGTTCACCCAAGACCAATATCTTTTTTTTTTAGGGTTATTATCCCCTTTAATAAAGCTCAGCGCTCCCAGGCAGCCGCTGCGGAACTACAAAGGGAAAGAAAGCGTTTGCTTTAGACACATTGGCAAATATGAAGCGATTTCCCATGCAATGTGCAAACAACTTTCAAACAAAACACAATTCCCTTGTTACAGCACCTTGTTATGCCCCATTAGCACTGGAATGACTCAGGGGTGACACATATTTACTGGGAGTCGTAGGTGTACGGCAGCCTTTCTTCGGCCAATGAGAACAGGGAAATCATACAGTCGAGTTCAGACCTGTACTTATTCTATAGGGGATATATCATTCAGGGATATATTATACAATGAATTTGTTGGGGGGGAGAGAGAGAGAGAGAGAGAGAGAGAGTGCAGAGGAGATAGGGGATTTGTTTATGAGAGAGAGATAGAGAACAGAGGAGACGGGATTCCTTTAGGAGAGAGAGAGCAAAGGAGATAGGGGGTTCCTTTATTAGAGAAAGAGCAAAAGAGAGAGAGAACAGAGGAGATAGAGGATTCTTTTATGAGATAAAGAGAGAACAGAGGATATAGAGGTTTCCTTTATGGGAGAGAGAGAACAGAGGAGATAGAGCAGGGATCCCCAACCTTTTTGTAAAAAGGGTTGGGGAGCAACACAAGCATTAAAAAGTCTCTTGGGGTGCTAAATAAGTGCTGTGATTGACTATTCAGTAGCCCCTATGTGGACTGGCAGCCAACAGGAGGCTCCGCTTGGCACTATACTTAGTTTTTATGCAATTAAAACTTAC
Source organism: Xenopus borealis (assembly GCA_024363595.1). Lineage (NCBI taxonomy): Eukaryota > Metazoa > Chordata > Amphibia > Anura > Pipidae > Xenopus > Xenopus borealis. Next base: position 6,125,335 of record CM044437.1, on the reverse strand, counting down.
TTCCAAACCTGAAACTCAAAAATAAGCACCTGCTTTGAGGACACCGAGAGCAACATCCAAGGGGTTGGAGAGCAACATGTTACTCACGTGCTACTGGTTGGGGATCACTGAGATAGAGGATTCCTTTATGAGAGAGTGAGAGAGAGTACAGAGGAGATAGGGGATTTCTTAATGAGAGAGATAGGGGGAGACAGAGAGAACAGAGGGGATAAAGGATTCCTTTATGAGAGAAAGAGAGAACAGATGATATAGGGCAGGGATCTGCAACCTTGGCTCTCCAGCTGTTAAGGAACTACAAGTCCCACAATGCATTTGCCTTTATGAATCATGACAGACTCCTTCATTGCATTGTGGGACTTGTAGTTCCTTAACAGCTGGAGAGCCAAGGTTGCAGATCCCTGATATAGGGGATTCCTTTATTAGAGAGAGAGCACAAGAGAGAGAGAGGACAGACGAGATAGGGGATTCATTTATGAGAGATAGAGAACAGAGGAGACATTAGGCCACAATGGGAGAGATGTTGGAACACTCTGAATTTTCATGCAGAACAGTAATAATCAGTGAACAGGTATAGGATCTATTATACAGAATGCTTGGGACCAGGAATTTTCCAGATAACTTGGACCTTCATACTAGAAAATCATATAAACATATAATAAACCCAATAGGCTGATTTTGCCTCCAATAAGGATTAATTGTATCTTAGTTGGGATCAAGTAGAAGTTACTATTTTAATATTACAGAGATAAAGATAATCATTTTTTTAAATTTTGATTAGTCTGATCATAATGGAGTCTATGAGAGACGGCCTTTCTGTAATTCAGAGCTTTCTGGATAATGGGTTTCCAGGTTAACGGATCCCATACTTGTATTTTTATACCAAAAGCCTGAGAGATATCCTTTGAACAGTTCAGCCGGAATAACTGCGGCTAATAACATGCTTGGCTTATGTTCTAGCCTGAGAGCAGCCCACTATTTATATTAGATTTATTTATTTCCACAAGGCCCCCCTGCAAGTAGACAGCTCATCTGACCTACAGGTGGACGACATTCTTAGGACCCGCGTACGGACTGGGACAAAGCCACAAAGCAGCTCCTTTCATGTTTGCAAACCCCCATGTTCCCCCAGTGGGTTCCCAGTTATCTCTAATGCTCGTTGGAGGTTGGTACTGGACTCCATCTCTGCAGGAACATGAAAATAAACTGAAACTTTGGAAAGTGCAGTTGCAGGAACTGAAGAGAAAATAAACAAGCAGGCGGCCAAAGGGGACAGTCATTTTTCCAGCATGTCCAAAGAAGGAACAGTTCAGTATAAAAACTGGGTAAATAGACAGCCTGTGCACAATAAAAAATGTTTCTGATATAATTAGTAAGCCAAAAATGTAATGTATAAAGGCTGTAGTGAGTGGATGTGTAACATAATAGCCAAAACACTACTTCCTGTTTTTCAGGCCGTACATGGGCCTATAAAAGCTGCAGACAGACTGAGTCGGCAGCTTATTGGCCGGTGTATGGGGCCCTCCGACAGGCTTCCCCAATCGATATCTAGCTGAAAATTGGCCAGATGTTGATTGGACAGGACTAAAATCCCATCAGATCGCAGGCGCATTTGTTCGTTGATGCTGTCCCGCGATCCGGGCATAGATCCTCTCGTTTGGGGAAATCGCCAAAAGAGTGGATCTGTCCGTGTATGGCCACCTTTAGTCAGTGGCTATAAGGGGGGGCCAAATAGGACATAACTGTTCAGTGAGTTTGCTATTGATCCTCAGCATTCAGATCAGTAACATAACTGGAGGGCCCTGGTGCGAGATGTGCAGCCGGGTCCCCCGCAACCCTCCGTATATGAGATTATGTGCCCTGGAAATTGGCCGCTCCTGCAGGAAATTGTCTGTGCGTGAGCTGCCGGGGGCCCTGAGGGGGTGCTTGAACCCCCTGCTCCCCCGGTAGTATCGCCACTGGATTAGATTCAAAAGCAACAGTTATGTCCATTGTGGCCCTCACTGATGGCTACTGCCTGGTAACCAATCAGTGGAAAGTAAGAGAGCTGAAAAGCAGGAAGTAGTGTTCTGTTACATTATGTTCCATGTCCACTCACTCCAGCCTTTATACATTACATTTTTAGCTAATTAACTATATTAGAAACATTTTTTATTTTGCACAGCCTATCGATTTACCCAGTTTTAATTTTACACTGAACTGTTCCTTTAATTCCCCAACAGAACCCACAGACTGCCCATGGAGGCTCTGATGTTACCCAGAAGGAAGCATAAAATGACAGAGCTAAACTGGAGACAGCTGTTGTAACCGCAACAGGCCCACTGAGCCCATATGTTTGCCTGTTCCTTCCTACCTCCGTGCTTCGCTCCCCCCCCCGAGACTCCCAACTGGAGCAGTAAAGCCAGCAGTCTACCTGTCTATTTAGAAGGACATCTGCCTACGCATTGGTAAATTATCCACTGGGATAGGGGGGCAAACTTTGGTTTCGGCTGCAGATTTACAGATTGTTCATACACGGCCACCAGATTTTACAAAATTGCTGGAAATAAATGCTGTCGTATTAAAGGGGTGGTTCACCTTTAAGATAACTTTTAGTATGTTATACAATCAAGCAACTTATAAATTGGTCTTCGTTGTTTATTTTTTTTTAATTATTGTTTTTTGTTTGCCTTTTTCTTCTGGCTCTTTCCAGCTTCAAAACAGGAGTCACTGACCCCCATCTAAAAACAAATGTAAAGCTGTAAGGCTACACATTTTATTGTTATCGCTACTTTTTATCACTCACCTTTCTATTCAGTCCCTCTCCTTTTCATATTCCAGTCTCTTATTCACATCAATGCGTGGTCGCTAGGATAATAATTCGGACCCTAGCAACCAGCTGGCTGAAACTGCAGATTGGAGAGCTGCTGACTATAAAATGAAATAACTCAAAAACCACAAATAATAAAAAAAAAATGTAACTGCTAATTGTCTCAGAATAGAACTCTCTGCATCCTACTAAAAGTTATCTCAAAGGTGAACAACCCCTTTAAGCAAGTCATTCCAGCTGCCCTCAGTATCCAGGTGGCAACGTTTCCCTTAAAGGACAAGCAAAGTTAAAGTAAAGAAGTG